>CAUJRU010000332.1:600000-897000 GCA_963277665.1 Viscum album | reverse complement strand
TGTCAATCACCTCTATAATCCCGACTCTTCTTCAGAATTCACAATGGATTTTTGGTGAGGGTAACATCTGGTTCTAGTTTGACAATTGGGCTTGTGAGGTGTTAGGGTACCCGAGCTGCCCTGCCCCTACCATCTCCTTCAATGAAGTGAGCCGTTTCCCCGACTTCATTTCGATTACCTTGGACGAGACAAAGAATGAGACTTTCAATCAAATTATCTCTAATTTCGAACCTGATAGATGTGTTTGTTCTCCATCCTCCTTAGAGAATGTGAATGTCAAAGTCTATCGAAGGATTTGTACAGGTCAGTCTCAAAGTGATAAATGGAGCAAGGAGGTTTGGTTCAACATGATCCCTTCTAAATACTACTTCCAAATATGCAGGATCAGAAACAACACCATTCCCACTAATGACAGCATCAATAGGCTGGCCATTAACATCGCGTTATGTTGTCAATATTGTATAAATAGAAGCGAGGAGGATGTGAACCACATATTCTTTGTAGGGGAATGGGCGCACACAGTCTGGAGTTTTTTCTAGCATGTTTACAACACATGCTACTCAGGATCATCAGCATGAACCATTCAAAGAAAGATGGTTTCATGGGATAGATAATGCGGGCACAGAAAGGACAGATCATTCCATAATCCTCAACACATGGTGCTGGTGTTTATGGAAAGCGAGGAACATTGAGAAATACGAGGGGACTTCATCTACAGGGCGGTCAGTTATCGCTAGGACCAGGAACCTACTGGTGGATCTGGTTCCCTTCAAAAAATGTAAAGAAGCGTCGTATCTAAGGTCCCTATTTGTTCCATCCCTTGTGGATCAACCATCTCACACCCGTTTACAGGGCCACTGGGTAAGGTGGTCCCCCCTAATGACCGATTTAAGCTGAACACAGATGGTTCCTGCAAAGAGGGTACTTCTTGCGGAGGTGGAGTCATTCAGGACCGGAGAGGGAGTGTTATCATGGCTTTTAAGTCACATTATGGAAATGCAACAAGTATATAGGTGGAGTAAAATGATTTGTTGATAGGTATTAAATTGAGCATCCAGGAAAACATCAATCAATCCCAAGTGGAGACAGACAAGATGATTATCCATTTCTCTTTACAAGGTAGAAGTCAAATCCCTTGGTTAATATCTTACACAATCAGGGAATGCAGAGCTCTTCTAAACAATGGAATAAAGGTTACTCACACCTTGTGAGAAGTAAATAAGGCAGTGAATCATCTCGCCTCCCAAGCTGAACAAGCCCTTGAAGTCATCTGTTCTCCTAACATTTTCTTCTTCAACAGTGAGGGTGTGTCTTTGATCTGATGGGATGCCCTTGGCCTGTACCATTTTAGGCCTCCTTAAGCCAGGTGTGCTTCCTAGTTTTCTTTCTGTTATTTTCTTCATTCAATAAAAATTGAACAAATGATGAGGGATATAAGAAGTTATCAAAAATCTATGAAATAATTCACTCTCTAACATCATATGGTTAATCATATATATGAATATAATCTGTTTCATATATTTATGTACCTAATAATATATTGGTTAAAAAATCACCAGTAACATGTTTTGTATGTTGGAATTCTTAGTAGTAATGGGAATAGTATATTTTAAATGGATAAATATTGTTCAAAACAAATTGTTGGTGAAAATTTCAACATCATGAATTTGTTAAAAGTGTAAGGTGGAAATGTAATTTTTGTAGATAATAAACAAGGATGAATAATAGAACTATGATATGATTCTATCTGATATAGTCCAATAATATCAATATTTTTATGTTTAAGGATTGAATCATAATTTCACTGGTATATTTTAATATATGATGTGGGATACTCTTTAAATATAATGAAAAATAAATCTAGTGTAACCAAATCTCAGGGAGACCTGATGTTATCTTAAAATCTACAAAATTGTATCTATTTAATAGAATCAGTGGACTTTACTGTTCAAAATATTATTTTTATCACTATATTAAAATAAAATTGATGGATTTTTCTTGTATAAGGTTATGACATTGTTGCCTCCAAAAAATAATTACTCTCTTTAAAAAGGTTATCAGAAGGGATTGCTAAAACTAATGTTAAATTTCTCAAAAATTAATTACCCATGCCACTATAGAATGGTACAAAGGGTCAACATTAAACCAGTAAGTAATGTCTCAATAATCAAACACCTATAGTTAGTGCACATGGATTATTTCATAAGTACCCAAACTATAGGTATCAAATAAAAACACTATTTTTCCCTTAATGATTAATAACTAATAAAACACAAGATTATTAATATTTCCAAAATTTGAAACCCATATTTTTTAAAAGGAATATTAGTTCATAATGAAATGTACCTTTTGATAATAACTTTCTATCATGATATTGGTGGTGAATTTGAAAATATTGATTTTGAAATTTGTTGATGTGAAAAGGAATTAAACAAATTTATTTAACACCAATAACCCATAACAAAATATATTAAATTAGAATTGAAAAATGTAACACCCCAAGATTTCATAGTGTGTTATTTCTTCAAAATAATTTAATAACTTGCACTACACGCAACACCGAGTTCAATTGCACCATGACTTACCAAAAAAAAATCCATTAAAAGAGGTCATGAATAGTATTAACTAAATTTTAAAATTTATATAATCCTTATAATTTTAGAATCCATATTATGAGTTTCTTAGTCATAATGCAAGAACAGATTCATTTTCAGTATTGCACTTTTATCAACTTTTGATAGTGAAACCTTTTTAAATACAATATTTTAAACTTTTTGACTAAATGGAGACATCAAAAAATTTAAAATGAAACATCCCAAGCTTCCACGGTACGCTTTCCTTTGAATAAAACAGTAGCGTGTGTTGTACGCAACTTCGAGTTCTAACACACCGTAACCAATCAAACTAGCTGTTATGAATAGTAATACCTAATTTTTGAAGTTATATATATTTTATATTTTAAAATGGACTTCATTTTTGGATTCGGAATATCAAATTTAGCCTAAGGTGAAATTTTGGTACTTTTCGGATAACTTTCATATTTTGATGAATAGTGAAAATTACTAAATTTTAATTAAAAACAACTTTTTTAATCAAAATAATTAATAGTGATAAATTATGAATTTGAGTGGTTTTAAAGTATATTTAGAATATATTTTTACTATTTAATATAATGTTGGTCATTGGACATAATTTTACAATTAAACCGAACATAAACAAGTGTCAATCTTTTGATAGTTATTATCTCTTAAAAACACGCTTTTTGTTTTGACAGCGGGAATTAATTTTAAATTAATTTCTGCCACTTCTCTGTTTAGAATTTAGGAAAATGGATTCCATATTTGGAATCAGGATGTTCAAATTGTGTAAATAGGTAACTTTTATTTTTAGACATTTTGAATAATTACTGCGGTAAATATTTTATTTACCATGGTTAAGGGTAAATCCGGTAAATAAGGGTTAAAAAAATAATATTATAATAATACTAAATTACCCTAAAACGTGTCTTAACCCTATTGGTTGATAAATGGTCGACCATGGGCATCTTTGTGTCAATTTTGGGACCCCATGGATCCACTTGTAAGTGATAGTGACACTTTATTTTAATTAAGTCAAAATGAATACAAAAATGACACAAGCATATATCTTTTAGCAAAACAATTGTTACATAGAGTTATATAAGTTGGATTTTAGATTATAAATATTCATTATAAAGATAAACAGATTTCCTACATAATGATATTTTATTTATAATTTTTAGACATTAAATAATTTATTTTATTTATGACACAATGATGATGCAGTAATTACTATAATAGTGAAAAATTAAAATAATTGATATTATAAATACCCAAATAAATATAATATGAAACTTTTAATGAATTAAACTAATTTTCTAGGATAATATGATATATTAGGATTGATTTAATTGACTTTTTTCGAAGTAATCAATCTGTTATGAGTTTCACAAAAATCAACTATTGAATAGTGTCAAAATTGACATAAAAGAGTTCTTAAAACAAATATTATATTCTTAATTGATATTAAATTCCTAAAAATCTAAGGTTCGGCCAAGAGACTTATATCATGATAGGTTCATCATTAATGGACCACTTGTGGGTCGCTTGGATGTATATAGTAAGTTTATTAACCATATTATATAAAAATACAAAGAGACATTGTAAAAGTGAAACTAATTAACTTAGAGTTAATACTTAAAGATAAGGTTAATATAAGTACCCAAACCTGTCTAAATTCTATTGGTTGAGTGGTTTTCGACCTATCCCCACATTAACCTTTGAATAATAAGCTTTGGAGCCATTAGAAACCGAATATGAATTTATTATAAATTAATATTTCTAGCTTTTCCAAAGGTGCCCCTCACCCCTCTTATAAAAGGGAACTCCTCCTTCTCATTTCTTCACACCTTCAAACCTTTTGGTTCGGCCAAACTCTGCCCAAATACTCTCCCAACATCCCTCACTACAACATATAGGCCTTAGTTTGATCAGAAAGCCAACCTAAGGAGCCCTTTTGATCAAATCAAAAGGAAGAACCCGAAGAAGAGGTAATGATTTCACCACCCTTCTCCAAGTTCATTTCTTCTTCCACTTCTTCTTTCTTTGTTCTTACCATTCTAAAATAATAACTCCAGTATCTTACATATACTGTGATGTTATTATAAATATGGTACAACCATATTCAGTATTCTATCCACCCTTTGAATAACATGTCACCATACGTGCGTACGTACGGCTTACCGTCTCCACGTCGTGGTGTAATTGTTATTCAATATATTATTATTTGGATGGGTATAATAATGATGTGTAACTCATGTAAATAATAAATATAACATGTTAATTATTCTATATATATGATATACCATCCATTTATATATTATTTTAATATCAAAAGAATGATATTGTCGCTCGTGCGTACGTACGGACTACCGTCTCCACGAACGCGATGAGATTCATTCTCCATCGTATCCATTCAAGTATAATTATCATTTGATGATTTAAAAATGATGTTTAAGGACTAGATATCATTCTGGATATGAATAAGATACAACAACCATGGCTTATGTAACAAAACATATAAAAGAAAATGAGTAAGTTAACTCCCGAAACGACGATAATTCTAAGATATTATTAACAAATCAATGTTAAAAGATCATATATGATATCATATTAATATATATGATTCTTGTATAATTTAATAACAATTATTTCACCATTATACAGGAGGTTAACCTACCCCAACCAAGGAAAAGTACAAGGTAAGGGTTTACTTTACAACCTCTTCATTATCCAAGGTTGTTTATACGTAATAATCTACTGGGATCTCTTTATCATCCACATCCATGTTTCTTAAAAATGCATTTCAAAACATTTTTACTATTTACTATAAAATGAGTTAAAGTCAGTTATACCCTTTTTGACTTTTATAAGTGGTTTATAAAGGAATCTTTCGGTCGTTTTCAAAACAAGGTCCTTTTTAACCTTTTCGACAGAATTAAGGTAAGAATGTTTTTTTTAACTTATACGGCGGGTGCGGTTATTTTCCGCAGTTATAAAATCGTCAAAGTTTCCATTACAAGCTTATAAGAAAATTTTCAAAGTAAATATTTTATTTTATAGTTATGTGATTTTTAAATGATTTCAAAAAAAGATATTTATCTCAAATATATGAAAATCCAGTGAAAATGTATACGTATTTAACGCAAGCTTAAAAATGTTTTCAGAAAACCCGACTCTCGAGTGTGGTAGACAAGAAGGGATTGGGAGTGGAACCATCATGGCTTGTAATTAGTCGAGCAGTCTCAGAATTAGTTATTTTGTTTTCAGTAGCTTGCATAATGTTTTCAGAAAAACACTGGAATATATTTTAGCAATTTTAAACCTAAGTATCTTCTAAAAAAAATTGCATCGGTAGGTATCATGAGACAAACTAGTGTCTTGGCAAAAGGCCTTGACAAAATCTTATTTGTAGTCTTGGCACGAGGCCTTGGCTATGTGGTTATGATAGTCTGGCATTATGCATTCCAACATTATGAAAGTGGTTATTGATTTTTGCATGTGATTATTCGATTAGTAGAATATTCATGTGAATAAGTAAATGGCATTATTTTATTTTATTTATGCCATACCATGTTGAAAGTTCATATTTAAAAGGCTTTTGTTTTAGTTATACATTGACTTAAATGTTTATTCTTATTTATGAAAGTTTCCGCTATATTGTTATCCTTACTGGGCATTTGAGCTCACCCCTTTTCTATGTTTTATTTTTCCCAGGATGTGAAGAAGTAAGTTATGAATGACCTGCAGGGATTTTTATGAGGGGTTAATAGTGTGGATTGTGGAAAAATTATGTTGTTGTAGTAGTTTTTCATTTTATGATGTAATGTAAAACTTATGAATATATCTAGTGTTTCCCAGGCTACTAAACCAATCGGTCTTTCGAGATTTGATCTTTCTTGTGATCATGCCAATGTTATGTAATAATGCACCGACTCTGGGTAACTGGGGTCGGGGCGTTACAGTTGGTATCAGAGGAAGTTTAGTACAAACCTTTGAAGCTAGATTTAGATAAACTCTGATTAGAGCACGTAGACCTAAGATGAACTTTTAAGATTAGTATAGAAGAACTTCCTAGAATTTTGGTATTGTAGAGATTTTGTGAGTTTTCCGAGCAATACATCCCTGTCTGGATACGAGCAGGTAGAGGCGGCTCTGGAACAGATGTACCTAGGGGTAAAACCCGAAAACACCGCTTTGATCTAGACTCGAACGGGAAATGGTGCACGAAAACGGGCCTTGCTGCACTCTTGGTTACGACACTCCCGGGGGATATTCTTAGGATAACTCTCATTTTCTTTACAAATCATTATGAAGGGTTGATGAGTATATACTTTCTCAAAGAAAACATTTTTATGATTATGGATTATATCCATAAATAGTTCAATTTATTTTAAGTGTTTTATAAGTATGAGATTATGTATTTTGATTCATAAACTGATCTAGTTTATGCCATTGTTTAGAAATGGCGCCCAGTAGAAGGAATGAGAACTCCGGAAATGCACATGATCCAAAGAGAAGGAAGGATCATATCTTTCATGGTCTTAAGCTAGAATTTATAAGAGAAATAGTCTCCCATGTATTATCATCATATGAAGAAATAATATCATGTATTGATAAGATATGTAAAGAGATTACTGAGTCCTATGGCTTTGAAGGGAAGCAAGAGAAGAAAAGGATAGAAGAGAGAAAGATGGATAAAGGGAAGAGGGAAAAGAAGAATTTTCCCATATGTGGTAACTGTGGAAAGAAACACCCTGGAACTTGCCTGAAAGGAATGGGAGTTTGTTATAAGTGTGGAGGAAAAGGGCACAAAGTACGTGACTGCAAGGGTAAGAAAATGGTTTCAAATGTACAATGCTTCATTTGCAAGGAGTTTGGACACTACGCGAACCTATGTCCCAGTCATCAGACTATGACGCAAATGATGCTATTGGATAATAATCAAGTTATGATACTACCACAGATGAAGAGGAATTATTAGAGTTCTTATGTTGATTATGTCAATTGAGTGTTGTATCAACAATGTACTTGTTATAATAATTATGGAGTATATAAGGATTGTACTGCAGTACTATTTCATTAAGGACTTGAGATGGTGTGGAACAAAGAAAAGTGACTCAGTAGTAGGTTAAATGTTTGGAAAATATATGGTTGAGAGAAAGATAAACCATAATATGGTTCAGATACCGAGGTGGTGATTTTAGAATAATACATGATTGATTTGGATAAATTATATTGGATATTATTGACTACCTTGAAGCTGATTAATGATTTGTATATTCCATCATTGTTGGGGTTTAAAACATTTTTGGATTAATGAAGTATATCCAGCATTCTATATGGAATAAGGGAGCATGAATGTAATCAATAAGGAATATGGTAATACATGATGAAGGTATTCATATGATATTACGGGGTAAAAAGGATCTATATTATGTTTACCTTCCTTATAAATGTTAGACTGTGAGTTTGGACAGAAGTATTTTGGATAGTTCTAGTTTGGATTATTTTGGATTGCCATAAAAGGACAACCCGGAGGTCGGGCGGCAACCCGTCGCGTCCGGCAAGGCTGCGAGACTTGAACCCGCAACCGAAGGGCGACAAGGGTGTATCACCTACCACTGGACCATGAGATGTCCTGGATTAAATAATGTAGTTTTTATTAAAAGATCATGTAGATGAATTATAAATTCGTTTATTTTAGAACCCTATACGAATAGTGTAAATAGAATTTTTTTTACATTCTATTATCTTTTAGAGTGAAAGATGAGTTTGTGGTAGAAATTTATTAATGGATAAAACTCTAATTATAAAGTAAGTATATCTCCTTATGATCTTAGCCAATCTCATAAATAAATCCCTCAATATTAAGAAAAGAAACTTTGAACAAAAATGTTTTCCTAGATGGTACCTTAAATCATCACTAATTTTTGGCTTTGGGATTGTTGGCCTTTTTATAGCCATGTTCTCTACCACTCTCCATCAGATAATTGATGGTTAGATTTTTCTTCCATATCCATATTTTACTACATGGAACCCTAGTATGTGTTATTTTTGGTAATCTTCATACTTTCGACTCTTTATTTTAAATAGAGGCCTCATTAATTCATTTTTCGATGTGGGATTTCAACTAGGATACTTTGAAACGTCAAAAATGTGTTATCCTAATACCCTATGTTTTGTTGAACCGATGGTATTTCAATTCATCATAGATTGATGAATTTAAGGACCTCACTTTTATAATTGTTTGTGATTGATGACCTCAATCACTACCTATAAATATTTACGTTTTTCCTCCGATTATATGTCTCCAATTTCCACCAATGTTCTCCTAATCGAGATCATAATTTGGTGGTGACCCTTTGATTTCGCTTTTCCTCATATTAAGACTAAATTTTAGTAACCCAATTTCTGATGTGGGTTTTCCCACAAATATATTTTCTACTTTCAACCTTCTATTTTCGAAGAACAATTTCAAATTGCGAGGACGCAATTTATTGAAGGAGGGGAGAATGTAACACCCCAAGATTTCATAGTGTGTTATTTCTTCAAAATAATTTAATAACTTGCACTACACGCAACACCGAGTTCAATTGCACCATGACTTACCAAAAAAAAAGCCATTAAAAGAGGTCATGAATAGTATTAACTAAATTTTAAACTTTATATAATCCTTATAATTTTAGAATCCATATTATGAGTTTCTTACTCATAATGCAAGAACAGATTCATTTTCAGTATTGCACTTTTATCAACTTTTGATAGTGAAACCTTTTTAAATACAATATTTTAAACTTTTTGACTAAATGGAGACATCAAAAAATTTAAAATGAAACATCCCAAGCTTCCACGGTACACTTTCCTTTGAATAAAACAGTAGCGTGTGTTGTACGCAACTTCGAGTTCTAACACACCGTAACCAATCAAACTAGCTGTTATGAATAGTAATACCTACTTTTTGAAGTTATATATATTTTATATTTTAAAATGGACTTCATTTTTGGATTCGGAATATCAAATTTAGCCTAAGGTGAAATTTTGGTACTTTTCGGATAACTTTCATATTTTGATGAATAGTGAAAATTACTAAATTTTAATTAAAAACAACTTTTTTAATCAAAATAATTAATAGTGATAGATTATGAATTTGAGTGGTTTTAAAGTATATTTAGAATATATTTTTACTATTTAATATAATGTTGGTCATTGGACATAATTTTACAATTAAACCGAACATAAACAAGTGTCAATCTTTTTATAGTTATTATCTCTTAAAAACACGCTTTTTGTTTTGACAGCGGGAATTAATTTTAAATTAATTTCTGCCACTTCTCTGTTTAGAATTTAGGAAAATGGATTCCATATTTGGAATCAGGATGTTCAAATTGTGTAAATAGGTAACTTTTATTTTTAGACATTTTGAATAATTACTGCGGTAAATATTTTATTTACCATGGTTAAGGGTAAATCCGGTAAATAAGGGTTAAAAAAATAATATTATAATAATACTAAATTACCCTAAAACGTATCTTAACCCTATTGGTTGATAAATGGTCGACAATGGGCATATTTGTGTCAATTTTGGGACCCCATGGATCCACTTGTAAGTGATAATGACACTTTATTTTAATTAAGTCAAAATGAATACAAAAATGACACAAGCATATATCTTTTAGCAAAACAATTGTTACATAGAGTTATATAAGTTGGATTTTAGATTATAAATATTCATTAGAAAGATAAACAGATTTCCTACATAATGATATTTTATTTATAATTTTTAGACATTAAATAGTTTATTTTATTTATGACACAATGATGATGCAGTAATTACTATAATAGTGAAAAATTAAAATAATTGATATTATAAATACCCAAATAAATATAATATGAAACTTTTAATGAATTAAACTAATTTTCTAGGATAATATGATATATTAGGATTGATTTAATTGACTTTGTTCGAAGTAATCAATCTGTTATGAGTTTCACAAAAATCAACTATTGAATAGTGTCAAAATTGACATAAAAGAGTTCTTAAAACAAATATTATATTCTTAATTGATATTAAATTCCTAAAAATCTAAGGTTCGGCCAAGAGACCTATATCATGATAGGTTCATCATTAATGGACCACTTGTGGGTCGCTTGGATGTATATAGTAAGTTTATTAACCATATTATATAAAAATACAAAGAGACATTGTAAAAGTGAAACTAATTAACTTAGAGTTAATACTTAAAGATAAGGTTAATATAAGTACCCAAACCTGTCTAAATTCTATTGGTTGAGTGGTTTTCGACCTATCCCCACCTTAACCTTTGAATAATAATCTTTGGATCCATTAGAAACCGAATATGAATTTATTATAAATTAATATTTCTAGCTTTTCCAAAGGTGCCCCTCACCCCTCTTATAAAAGGGCACTCCTCCTTCTCATTTCTTCACACCTTCAAACCTTTTGGTTCGGCCAAACTCTGCCCAAATACTCTCCCAACATCCCTCAATACAGCCTATAGGCCTTAGTTTGATCAGAAAGCCAACCTAAGGAGCCCTTTTGATCAAATCAAAAGGAAGAACCCGAAGAAGAGGTAATGATTTCACCACCCTTCTCCAAGTTCATTTCTTCTTCCACTTCTTCTTTCTTTGTTCTTACCATTCTAAAATAATAACTCCAGTATCTTACATATACTGTGATGTTATTATAAATATGGTACAACCATATTCAGTATTCTATCCACCCTTTGAATAACATGTCACCATACGTGCGTACGTGCGGCTTACCGTCTCCACGTCGTGGTGTAATTGTTATTCAATATATTATTATTTCGATGGGTATAATAATGATGTGTAACTCATGTAAATAATAAATATAAAATGTTAATTATTCTTTATATATGATATACCATCCATTTATATATTATTTTAATATCAAAAGAATGATATTGTCGCTCGTGCGTACGTACGGACTACCGTCTCCACGAACGCGATGAGATTCATTCTCCATCGTATCCATTCAAGTATAATTATCATTTGATGATTTAAAAATGATGTTTAAGGACTAGATATAATTCTGGATATAAATAAGATACAACAACCATTGCTTATGTAACAAAACATATAAAAGAAAATGAGTAAGTTAACTCCCGAAACGACGATAATTCTAAGATATTATTAACAAATCAATGTTAAAAGATCATATATGATATCATATTAATATATATGATTCTTGTATAATTTAATAACAATTATTTCACCATTATACAGGAGGTTAACCTACCCCAACCAAGGAAAAGTACAAGGTAAGGGTTTACTTTACAACCTCTTCATTATCCAAGGTTGTTTATACGTAATAATCTACTGGGATCTCTTTATCATCCACATCCATGTTTCTTAAAAATGCATTTCAAAACATTTTTACTATTTACTATAATATGAGTTAAAGTCATTTATACCCTTTTTGACTTTTATAAGTGGTTTATAACGGAATCTTTCGGTCGTTTTCAAAACAAGGTCCTTTTTAACCTTTTCGACAGAATTAAGGTAAGAATGTTTTTTTTAACTTATACGGCGGGTGCGGTTATTTTCCGCAGTTATAAAATCGTCAAAGTTTCCCTTATAAGCTTATAAGAAAATTTTCAAAGTAAATATTTTATTTTATAGTTATGTGATTTTTAAATGATTTCAGAAGGAGATATTTATCTCAAATATATGAAAATCCAGTGCAAATGTATACGTATTTAACGCAAGCTTAAAAATGTTTTCAGAAAACCCGACTCTCGAGTGTGGTAGACAAGAAGGGATTGGGAGTGGACCCATCATGGCTTGTAATTAGTCGAGCAGTCTCAGAATTAGTTATTTTGTTTTCAGAAGCTTGCATAATGTTTTCAGAAAAACACTGGAGTATATTTTAGCAATTTTAAACCTAAGTATCTTCTAAAAAAAATTGCATCGGTAGGTCTCATGAGACAAACTAGTGTCTTGGAAAAAGGCCTTGACAAAATCTTATTTGTAGTCTTGGCACGAGGCCTTGGCTATGTGGTTATGATAGTCTGGCATTATGCATTCAAACATTATGAAAGTGGTTATTGATTTTTGCATGTGATTATTCGATTAGTAGAATATTCATGTGAATAAGTAAATGGCATTATTTTATTTTATTTATGCCATACCATGTTGAAAGTTCATATTTAAAAGGCTTTTGTTTTAGTTATACATTGCCTTAAATGTTTATTCTTATTTATGAAAGTTTCCGCTATATTGTTATCCTTACTGGGCATTTGAGCTCACCCCTTTTCTATGTTTTATTTTTCCCAGGATGTGAAGAAGTAAGTTATGAATGACCTGCAGGGATTTTTATGAGGGGTTAATAGTGTGGATTGTGCAAACATTATGTTGTTGTAGTAGTTTTTCATTTTATGAAGTAATGTAAAACTTATGAATATATCTAGTGTTTCCAAGGCTACTAAACCAATCGGTCTTTCGAGATTTGATCTTTCTTGTGATCATGCCAATGTTATGTAATAATGCACCGACTCTGGGTAACTGGGGTCGGGGCATTACAAAAAAAATCCTTAAAACATAATTAAATTGATTTTGTGTGGAAAAATTTATAATAATATATTTTTTCAAGGCTATGAATACTATATGTGACACAATAAATATGAAATTATACTATTTATTTTTTAAGAAAAAACTTTGTAATTGTCGGGAAAAATGGAACCCAAATTTTGGATGATTTTATGTTTCTAGATGCTATGAATTTATTTTCAATAGAAAATATATTATATTAAAATTTAGAATAATATTAAATAATATAATATTTCAAGGCTAAAATTGCAATAATATGACCATTTGGAGATTTAATAAAATGAACCATACCATAGAAGAAATAATACATTTTAATTTTCGTAAAATATATCCTTTTAAGAATCTATTTTCTAAACTTATAATGGATGATGACTTATATAAAATTCCAAAACTCCCTTTTTGTAAATAATATCAAGGATTAATATTCAAAATTAATAAATAATGAATCTAAATGTGAGATTTCTAAATATGGGAAAAATAATCTATTTTTCATAGATGTCTTATACTGTTAAGAGAACATAACCTCTGAAAAATTATTTTTGATATTGATTCAATAATCACTACTCAAATTTTATTTTGGAAGGAATGTGAATATATTTACTTAAAATATAAAAAAATTTAAAATAAATTGATAAATCCTTTTGTGATTAAAATTAAATAAGGGCTATGAAATAATTGATCAATTTGATTAAATAGAAACCTAATTTTATTTTGTGAAATTTCCAAAAGAAATTATAATTATCAGAACAAATTTTTTCAACCATAATAAATATGATGTGAATGAATCCATCACCATGTGTAAAACATGTGTGGTTTCTAGTGGATATAATCATGAAGTGTAAATTTATTATATAGGAAATTTTAATCTTGCATCATTAATTTACTCTATCGAGATTTTATTAACATTCTTAGCACATATAAATTAACTTTTTTAATTCATATACTAAAAATGAATTTTTAAATGAACTTTTTTATAAATAGTATGTTTTCAATTCCCCACATGTTTTAAAAATCCAAAAAAATGAATTATGTGTTTAAACATACTCAAACACTTTGAGAACTAAATGAACCCTTATAAGAATTTTATAGAATTTTTTTATTATTTATTAAAAATGTTTTGTTAAAAGGAATAGAATATTCAAGTAATTTACTAAAATTTATATTGAGGGATACTATGATTTTAAATATCGATATTAATGATATAATATTTAGAAATATTAAAAATTAACTACTTTTATTTTTTTATCATCAATAATATTATTTTTAAATGACTGTATTGTATGAGCTATTTTTTCTTGATATAAAACTTCTCAAAAAAAGGAAAAATTATTTAAAATAAATGCATGTTTACCAAAGTTTATTAAAAAAAATCATTAAGTTAATGTATCTTGGATATTTACATCTTACAATCTAGTTCTAGTTAAATATGAGAACGTTGTAGAACAATTATACAGAGTTATTATATGTAATGAAACATTTGGAAAAATATTATGTTAAGAATATATATTTGTTCTAATCTTTAATTAAACCTAATATAATCACATATAATAGTATTAAACTATATTTCAGGTTAATTATTTGAATATCAAATATTGTTTTGTTTGTTTTATCGAAATATGAAATTACTCAAACTATTTTTAAATAATGGTTTTAGAAGATGTTGATTAAATTTACATATTATAAGAAAATATGTTTTTTTGGAGAGGACATGTCTTTTGGTAAAATATAGAGAAACAACCAATACCACTCTCTATACAAGATGTGTAATATGTGTTATATGGGAGAATTTTTCTACCATTATTGTTGATAACGAATGGAATTTTAGACAATTATTACACATTGAATCAACTTCTATATAGGTATGAAAATAAATGTTTAATTTATATTGATAACAATTTACTATATCACTCATTATTTAAACAAATTAATTATATGAATCATTTTATTAGTGGTCACAAATTAAATTGATGAATGTATCATGAGTTTATAGAAATGGGTAGTCAATATGAAAATATTTTCAAAAAATCCTTAATCATAATGATGTTTTTTTCAAAAAATTGTAACATGGTAATTCTAGAATATAAATAATGAGTTTATATTTTTCTGTCCATATATTTACATTTATAAACACTTTAAAAAATCAGGACAATATATTTGGATATAAAATATATTCTATTCCTTTTTATACATATATTTTAATACATTATAAAAGAATTAATGGAATTAATAATGTATAATCTTGGACTATAATACCTTTTATTATTATACATTATAATGGAAATAATTGTTAAAATTGATTTTATATTTGGAATTTTTAATTTTTATGGTAACCTTCTACATTTCCCACGTTAATTATAAAATTAATATATATATATATTATATAATTACTCTTATTAAACCAACTAAAACTCTATAATAATTCGTATTTGTCGATATAAATTCACCAGAAATTTTTATATCAATGACTATGATAAATATCGCTGACCTATACAACGTTTTCTTGGACCATTATATTTTCACACATTCAACGAGTTGGATTCATTCTAAATTTTCTCCAATATTTTATTTCTTTGATTTATTGCCTACGAGCCTCTATGCACAACCAATTCATTATCTACAAAAATTAAATTTATTTATTTTTATCATTTAGATACAAAAATATAAATATCATAATTTATTGAACTTCAAGGATGTTATTTCTTTCATAATCTTTTACTAAGAGTGGTATGTGAATTTTATATTTTTTGGTCCAATATAGCGATGATGCCCTGGTGGGAGAATCAAAGAATACTAATTGAAATTGATAATAATCATCAATTATGGGGTTTTATCTCTTATTTTTTATTTTAATTTTGTATTATTATTTTAGATTTTTTAAAATATTATATTAATTTACTATAACATATTATTTTTTATAGTTATCAGGATTTCACATATTATTAGGTCATTTTTTAATGGAAACTGTAATATCCATGGTTTTTGTTAATAAAAAATGATGTTCTTATTCAAAAAATATTTTTAAATAAATATTTTTAATAGATTTTAGTAATAATCTATCAATTATTACATAACTATATGATTATATGACATAAACAACTAGATACCCTCTATTTTATTATATATATATATTAAAAAATAATCTGGCAGTATATATAAGTTTGGAATCTATAGAGTCTAATTTATTACACTATATATGGAATGTATAATGAGTAGAAGAAATCAAAAGAGATTAATTAGACAAAAAAGTATAAATGTTTACCTTCCATTGACATAGTCCACTATAAAATTTAGTGAAAATTGTAAAATATATCAATAAATACATTATATTGATTAATTAAGAGAAAATTGTTTACTATATTTTGAATAAACTCACGAATGATAAAATATCTAGGATAATATCATTGTGTAATACCTCAACAATTATATTAACCAATCAAATAAATAATTAATAATGATTTTGAATTTTTTTATAAAAATAAAGAATCAAACAAAACCACATGAGCCCACATGTTTTTAAGAAAAACCTTTTACCATTTAATCATCATTAGACTCTCCCTTTCTATATTTTCCTTATATTTTTTCTTTACTTTATTCATTAAAAATGACACTAATTTTTTTATTATAATTTCATTTTATGTGATATTAATATTGAACAATTCCTTATATGACAACATTTTTAATAAGCGAGTATTTACTGCCTTCAATAACGATCCATCTAGATATGGGTGTTAGATTGGCCATCTAGATTAAGTTGAAATGATGAAGTTATATTATATGAAAATTTTTATAGAATTGATTGAAAAAATTATAAAATATATATTTCTTATACCAATCATCATAGAATTCATCAATATCACATTACAACCCATTATACGTACTATCCATTTCACAAATGACATTGCCAATTATAATCGTGACACTAATGCATGACAAAAAATCTGGTGAACTTATTTGTACACTACAATACTAACTTCCTTAAAAATTTGCATTCCCCACCATTCCACTTGTAAAGATACATATTAAATCCTAATCATTACCCACTATAGTGAAATCCTATGAATCATGTCATTGTTGATGCAATAATCTACCACTCGATGCCATTACCCACATAAAGATGCATCCCAATCAAATATATCCACCATGATTATGTTGTTTCACTCTATTATTTCAACATCAAACTTTCATAACTCTCTAAGGCCTCATCCTATTAGAAAATTATTTAAATATATAATCTCTTTATAAAAATATTCTCATAAAACAACCATTTTTATTTCATGTGGTATATATTTAGTTTTTCCTTAAACATACCGTGATTAAGTATCTGTATTAACATCTCAATTATAATTATTTCATTGATATCATCCGTGATACCTCAATAACCTACCAATAGTTTATCCAAAACCTCCATCAAATCAATATATATTATTTGATCTATAATTTCATGATATATTTTTCAATTCATCTATGATAGAATTACTCTCTAATGAATCCATTGTAATCAAGATTCTAATAATTTTATACCAATAAGAACATAATTTGATCATCTATAACTAAATTTCAATCCAAAAACATAAACATATGATTGACTAATATGTTTTTCTCATGATATTATTTAACAAACCTTGATCTAACTAACTTTACATTGCATGTATCCTAACACCACATAAGTACTCTTTCTCATGAGCCCCGCCAAAAATAACAAAACAACCCTAGCCCATTTGATATTCACCTAGGACATATGATATAATGGCATTCTAAACAACACATTAATAATATATTAGTACATTAGTCACTTTTATATCCATCACCATACCCAGTACATTAAGGAAACATTATATACCACTCATCGATCAATGTAATATTTATACAAGAAATATCCTAAGTTATAATAGTGGTAGAATATATATAATCTGATTAGTGAAAATCCTAACTCACCCTTGATGATACATCCTTTTATTCTTCATTTCGATTCCCATGTTACTCAAATGAAAAGAATTCGTACATTACCATTTCCAAACATCCCACAAGACTGTTATATTTTACTCTAGAATAATCACTTTCCGTAATGGATTGAACATTCTAATCAGTTCTTAATCTTTATTTAAGCCAAAAAATGATTTGATATGATATCTATCAAAATTATAAAAATATTTTTTTTATTTCTCCTGTAATAGCCAGGAAATCCAATTAAAATCTAATAACATACTCACTATTGAGGTTATTCTTTACCATGTGCTACCATTAAAGGATGTTCCATTACATCCTTTATGAGAAACTACATCTATGAAATTACTCATCCGAATAAGAAATTTAAGAACTTGATATTAATTACCAAGCTATATCCACACTACCAAACTACATTATTCTTTCTATTCCCAAAAATAGTCATATCAAATGAAAATCACTATTAACACCAAAATATGTTCTCCATAGTGTATGGGGTCATGTTTTTTTAACCAATGTTCCAAGTAAAATTCATGAACACACTTACCCTTGTCACATTAGTCTATGGAAAAAATGAACACCACAAAAACATTATAATATTTTTATAATAAAATAATATAATGACAGAAATATGATAACTAAAATACCATAACCTTTCTTAACTAGACTTCCACCATATAGGCATTTGCGATGCTCAAGGAAATTGCATATCCCATGTTTTTATCAATCATATATTCAAAAACCTTGTTCCAAATCATAATACAATAGGTGAAAAGGGGGCCATGATACCATTTACAACACCCAATACCAGTTTAGATGAACTGTAATTGAGATGGGCTATGGAATAACCTATTATGTAGCCCTACATACAAAAATGATTTCAATATAATTGTTATGGTGTAATATATAAAATTAGGAAAATATACTCTCTATATAATAAAAAATAAAACATAATAAAAATATAAAAACAAAAATAATCTATTAAGTCACATTTAATCCTCATTTAATAACCAATTATCATAAAAATCACAAAGGATAGAAATAATAATAGAGTAATCATTTAAGTGGAGAATTTATCAGGAAACCAAAATATTCCCCATAAGAAATACTATTCTCTTAAGGAAGGATCACATGAACTGTGAGATGAACTCATCTTATGTGTATTTTGAACATAGATCTCATGTGACTATAAGATCCAATCCTTTTATACTTGTTATAGATAGATATATCACACAACCACATGATATCTCTCTCTCTATGGATTATATATATAGAGATATCATATAACCACTTAATAATTCCATTATATATATATATTTTACAATGATATATCACATGACCACCTAATATATGGATCTTATGAGGATCATTGGAAGAGACAACATATGGACTCATGAACCATCATTATTATATTTCTCACAAAGAGTGAAAGAAACCACATATTCTAGAAGTTTTACATAACTCGTTGATATATGTCTCATGTGTCTACCTAATCATGTTCTATTATGAAGAATACCTCAAGATTTGACATTATCCCACCCTCTAATGTATAAATCTCATATATTCCACATATCAAAAATATTTTACCCATAATTCTTCCATTACATATCACCAATTAACTATAAATATACAGTTTATACTTAATTTATGCCACCTAAATACCAATAGGGGGCATAACAAAAGAGGAGAGTGTGGAAGTAGAAGTAATAATGAGTGTACATTTAATATTTTAATCATTTAAAAGTATTTTAGGCATACCTAGATTCAAAAATAACATTATAGAACACATTATACCACATTAGTTTTCCACATGATATATTCCTTAATGTGACATCTTCATGACCATGTCATGAAATACTTGTCCATGTGATCCTATCACCATTATCATCAAACATTTCAATGACATAAAAATAATTCATAAATGAAATATCAACATCACACATGTTCATTTGAAACCCACATCAAAAAAAATTTCATCAATGAGCCCATCATGTGGCATCCCTCCCTCATGTGATCCCTTATTACATGATGTCTGTATACAATTTCCATACATAGTTTCTCTACCCAGGATGAGACTTCTACATGATATTTCATCACAAATTAATGGGGTATTCCAAGATGACATACCACATCCCATTTATGTATGCCATTTAAATTTATAAGACCACTTTGTTTTCCTTCTACCATGGTTTAAACCCTAAAAAGTCCAATATATTAACTCATTAAACGAAACTCGATCAATATGATCACGTTAGAAAGCATGATACAATGCCCATCCTATGATCATGCATTCTATTGATAAATGGTCAATACTTATTGACCATTATAACTAATAGGGACCACAATGTGTTTGAATTGTGTACTTTGTTGATAATGATTTTACATATAATGGGTATATTTGTGAGACCATCCATGATCCATAGAACATATCCTTGGAAATCCTGGCCATAATTTGAGGTCGGATTCTTGGTTGATGTCTACATAAAATCAGTATAGGAGGAAGGAAAATATTTAATAATTCTTACATATAATCTTCCATTCCCCATACTGGGTGTGGGGATCCTTCTTTTCTTCTTTCCTACCAACATACATGATGATGGGGGATATGATTCTTCATAGGTATAAGTTCCATTAAATTATTTTCTCCAAATCAATTTATTCTCTATCTATTGATCCACAATATAACACAATGTTCTCCCATGAAAATTGTGCACCTCAAAATAATTTTATATGTAAACATTCAATATAATTTGGATTCCATAATGTGATGTTAAACAACGTGGAAAATGTTCTAGCCACATGATGTATAACTATGCATAAACTTCATTATCCCATGATGATAATAAAATCCCACAATCCTATCCCATAACCTAAAACTGTGAATCTCAAACAACATGGAAATTGTCTTGTATTTTCAAGGATATATAGGATTACCCACAAATGTTTTGAACCAACATCGTTAACCATTAATATCCATCTTTATGGGGATATATTTATCATGAATGGTCTTGTTTACCACATCATCATTCCATATTCCCCATGAGTCTAGGTGTCACCAATCATTAGGCTATGTTTTATATGAATCGATTGTTTAATTCATTTGTACCATAATCTATATGAACTACTCTTTATTGGGATATTTTTTTGAAAAATATAAGCACCCACAAAGAATGATATATTCCCTCTCTGTATTATCATGCATCCCTCACATGGACATATTCCTTACAATAACTATCCACATAAGGCCATATTCATGCAGAGGTCATCCAGAGAGGTTTTATCAAATATAAGTCCCACACCAACCATTTATTAAAATCATTATAGTAAGACACCTTACCTCCTAATGTAAAATGGTAAGGATAAGCCATTGTCACATTCCCCTAAAAATTATTACATTTCACCTAAAGTTGAACATAAATATATGAGTTCTTATTCCCTTTGTAGATATTTATATAAATCCAATCTCATTGGATTGACCCCAAAACAAAAAATATAGAAACAATCCATAAATGGGGATAAATATATAGAGTTCCCAACAATGTGGATGTAAATAATGGAACTCCAAAACTAAATTGTTACTAATAAATAAAATAAAAATATAGAGGAAGAATAATATAGAAAGACGTTCACATAGATACATGTTATATGATCAACCACTAGAATAAGTTTTACAAATTCCATAATTAGGATTCATAAGGATTCATGAAATATTTCATAAATATAAAAGTGGTTCCATGAAAATAGAAGAATCACTTAAAAAAGTATGATTTCCCTAGCCTCCCACCCTATAGACCAATACTCATTCTTGATCATCACTAGAAATACTCCCTAGTGACTTCATGCCCTTATGAAATAATAACTACATTAATATTCATGTAGAACCATAATGAACATAGGTGATGTTAGAGTTTTCAATGGAAAAACATGGGAAACCTAATGTGAATCCATTAACCTTGGTATTTATTAGTGAAATGTGATATTGCTAATAACGATGCATTAATGGGTTTTATTTTGTAGGTTCATTATTAATTTTTAGAAATTATGCATTAATAACGGCCTTGATAGAAAATAAATTAATACACTTTAGTATAAGCATATTTCTTTAGCTACTACCAAATTAGGGGCTGCATTAAACTTGAAGAGATTTTATCAAATTGAAAAAATCCAAAAACAATACATGATCAAATTGGTGATGGATTATCACCAAAATCGCATAATTACAACCTTGGAAGTATGTGTGAATACATCT
This sequence comes from Viscum album, assembly GCA_963277665.1. Lineage (NCBI taxonomy): Eukaryota > Viridiplantae > Streptophyta > Magnoliopsida > Santalales > Viscaceae > Viscum > Viscum album. Next base: position 874,638 of record CAUJRU010000332.1, on the reverse strand, counting down.
TTAGTGTGACACCTCACCGGTTTTCTGATATACCATAGGAAATAAAGGGGAATGTGATCCTCCTTTCCACATTCAACCATTCCTAATGGTTCTCCCAATATTTTAGCAATTAGAACAACCTTTATCATTTGATTATATATTAATTTTTCAACTACATAATTCCCACCACATTCAACAAAGGGGATCCAATAAACTGTGATCACCACAAGTTCAATGTAAATATATTCTCTTAGTAACTAATTAAGGACACCACACCATAGTTTCATACTATAGTCACTAAAACACAAGTATCTCAGTGACCATTCTGAGGATGGGGGGATTCAATTCATAGGTAGAATGCTTATATCCCAACTTCCAAAGAATAAGACCATCAACATACCAAGAAAAAAATCTAACATTATGTTAATGTTCTTATTAGAGCTCCCAAGTCATGTTTTTTTCTCTCCGTAAGAATAAATGGAGACTTTTTGTGATATTATTACACCAAAAAGTTAGTATTCTAATAATATGACAACCACACATGTTTTTTTTGAATATCCCAATATTACCTGAAGAATAGAAAAGGACACATACTCCCTTTTACATATAGGAATTACCTTATATTTTCATTTCTATTGTAGAAGTTCGTCAACATGTATTAAAAGAAATGGATGGGAAATAATATATCTATGGTCTCATTAAAAATATTTTATCCTATAAAAGATATGAATGAAGAAGATGGTCATTAGAATAACTCAGTGATCATTAAAAGGATAGAACATTTTTCATCCTGTAACAAAATTGTGTATCATAATCATGCTTTAATATATATATAGGATAAAACAGATATTCCAGAACTCATTCAAGAGGATTTTCAATAAATCCCAATGGGAAATTTAAAACCAAATCTGGCCCATACCCCATTCAAATTGGAGATCATAAGACCATTATAATAACTATTAAAGGGATGGAAGATAATAATACTAATTTAAAAAAATCCATCTATCATATTTAGGTACTGTATCATGATAAGGCACATATTCATTCTTCTTTTCAATATGTGTAATCCGACCAGCATACTCTAATGATAACCCACTATTCAATAATGAGGGTTGTCACATTTTAAAGTTATAGTGCACAAGTCACAACATAAGCTATCCAACAATGTGAATCTTGGAAGCCTCTTCGATGGAAGAAAATAAAATTGGATCAATCCCATATCCCATCCCTACTCAATGATAGTTTTCTTGCGGGCATTAAGAATAATTCAATAACATATATTGAATCCATGGAATCATTATTTGATAGAGGTATTTTTTGTTATTAGGAAGGTCCTCCAAAAAATATTGTTACCAGTAGATCTATAGTACCTCTTAAATTTATCCCCTATAAATTCCCTTCCTATGGAGATATCATGATTATTCATGGGATCTATTCTCATAGTGAGAGATGAAAAAAATCATTATTTCACTCAGAGGATCATTCATCATGAAGGTCCACTACCTTCCATTTCCACCAAAATTTATTTTCATAGTAACATGGTTCAATATTACCCTTTAAATTTGATATTGATCCATAATGGTAGTATTCTCACTAATAAAATTCATGGTAAATATCCACCCAATAATGAAATCAAATTTCGTCAAAAAGGTTATACCCTTATAGAATACCCTAAAAGAAATCCCTCTTATCATGAAGAACTGGAGAAAATGAACCAAAATACACTAAGAAACTTATCTCTAATGATAGATATACTTCATCAACTCGAATAAATAAAAAGACACTATTAATTATCTAGACCACCATTGAATTTCCTAGCTCTAGATGTAATAGAGCAGATACTAACCAATATTGCTCCACATAGTAAGGAAACTAGGAAATGATCTATCTGGTCAGATTATACTGAGAAATATCACTAGAAAGTTAAATATAATCATGTGATAATGAGGAATGAAATTGTCAAAGACAGTATACCATTCATGGTCAATCCCACGACAATGCCCCCTTAGGAAATTATTAATACTTTGATAGAGGAATATATACACCATATTTTTCAAAACCTATGGATTTCTCATCATGATTTGAAAAAATATATCTTTCATATTTTGAATATGAAAACCATATCATGTTAATGGAATAAATTTTCAATTATAACAATTTGGAATCCAGTTCAGTTCTATGGGGGTTTAGATTTGGAAGGAAACATGGATATCTCTAACGTGTATACATGAATGGTCTAAGAAGCCTATTTTTATTTATTGCTAATTGTCCATCATATTTCCATATCAAAGGATGGGGTGATCAGGGATAGTTTAATATCACTCTTATCCTCAATTAGTATATTCTACACAGATAGATTTTGTGAAATTATAAAACATTAGGATGAGTCTTGGGCCCGAGCCCCTTACATGGTCACCATCCTGTCTATGATTGTATTTCATTATAAAATCATATGAAATGTATAAATCAAAAGGAATGAGAATGTAAGATACTATTTCATCGTTATTATGTAAATTTTTAAAAGTATTCCCATTTTAAAAATGATAAACCATTTTATCAATCATTATACACATGGGATAATATCTCATATTCTAAATATTCACTACACCTAGATCGTCATTGAATAAAATCCCAAAAAATGATAAAGGTATTAGAAAAAGTAGTAACAAAAACAATATTTGAGAAATAGCATCCCATATAGATTATAGAATTTATAAAACCACTACCACCATGATTATTACTAAATACTATGAGGGTTTAATACATCAAAATACTGAAATCTAGTCAACCCCGTCCCATAAGGCTAGTGGAGTTTATTATCACAACCTCCTCTTAATCCTCAGAAATCATTATTATCCATGCTGCAAGAAATATCAGAAGAATTATCATAAGTTCTTATCCCATTGCATGACCAAACTTCCACTCTAGGGACACACTCAACAAGGATTTGTTGGGACTCCCTCAAAATCACCATTTATACATTCATTTTATGGGATATTAAGAAATATATGAATAACCTAATGGAGTTTTCAATGGAAAAACATTCATCCATTAATGGATACACCACTGGGTATTGTGGAATTCCTCATAAAAGATATTAATATTCTTAACAAACACATTATAATTATGAAATAATTCCCAATAAAAGTTAGGACTTAGTATAAATTGTTGGAATTATACCTAGAGAGGGATTAGAACATGATGTCAATATATAAGACAATTATGTGGAATACACTTTCAAAATCATTGTCAAAAAATAAAATACTTAGATAATGTGTTTGTAATTTTTAATGTGTATAGGCCTAATATTTATAGATTCCACCAATTTCTTCATTTACACACCTTCAACATGCTTCATCTAAAGAAAAGAGAAAATGTGCAGAAACATCCTATACATTAACTTAAGGGATTAAACCCTATATCATTAAAGTCATAAATAAAAACAAATAAAATAATAAAAATAATAAAAGATTCAGTCAATACTATGGAGTTAAATAGAATAAAGGATGAATTAATCACAGGAAATATTCATTCAATGTATAACCCCTTAATAAAGACTCAAATTTCAACACCAGAAAATTTCCTTGAACACTGAGTAGATGGTAACTTTTTTGCAATAAAAATCTAGTCAATTGATTATTTGGGGATTAAGAAAACTGGTGTATCTAGACATTAATAAAAATATAAGGAGTTATTTCTAAAAGGGAGGTATCAGAAATCCTACCAATCAGTTTACCAATGGTCAAACGATAATAGTTATCATCAATTGACGTATAAAATCTGACCATACCATGATATAAACATTGCCTCTACCTAATTATATGTCTATAAAACCACCCCTACAGAACATCTTGAATAAATTTATCATTTAATAGATCTAATGGAGGCCATGGAAGGGAGTTGTGTAATTGTTAAATTTAATAGAATGAAATATCTTGAATTGGTGGACATGATGAGGAATATTATGAAAAACAATTACATCAATGCTAAGATGTTTCTTACTTAATCTGGATCACTGAGCATGGAACTGAAACATAAATTTTCCAACCAAATCACTCATAGGATGATATGACTTCCCACAATAATCTCTCTACCAACTCAGCTATACTCTAAGAAACATTATAGTTTATGCCATATCTATTTTAAAATAATGTGATAACTAGAGTCTCTCAATCATTACTTCTATGTTTAAAGGTATTAACCTATAATTAAAATTAAAACTACACAAATAAGTTATGGTGATAATTTATATAGAAAAAATCCATTATGAGTTAAAAACCTAACATATTGTGGTAAAATATATAGGAATATTTCAGGAGTTCTTTAATTATGTTATGATATTGTGAGATTCCAACATGAAGACCATTTTGATGCCTCAACCAATACTGGTAGCTCGTGCGAATAAGAAATGTATAAAAAACATTCCTTTTAAGCTAGCTCAAATACCTACTAAAAGACCAAAAACCATGTAGTATCATGCAATACCCCCTTTAAAAAAAGTAAAATCTAAAAAAATCCTTATCTGTGAGGGAGAAAATAGAAGAGATCAATTCCAAATGAAGGATTGAAGAATAATGTATATTCCTTCAAAAATGAGTAGCTCCCTATATACTACATCCCAACTATACGGGAAAAAAATTATAAAAAATTCAAATACTTGGAATCGTAATCAATATGGACTTAGTAACCACACACATTACTTCCCCTTTTATTATATGTTTGTACAATCCATTATGTAATGAATTTAATTTGAGGATATGCATTGAAATAAGGTATATTCAAATAAGGTAAATTTGTTCAATCCATCGATACATGTGGATAATGTATCTACCACCTCTACCACCATACCATAATATAAAATAAAGTAATAATAATTTATAATCTGGGGTTCATATAAATTTTATGTATTGAGGAATATAATAATGATCATCCTAGAAAATGACATGCTTAGGGTGAAGCTAAATCATCCAGTAATGACCTTGAATCCCTTTGTGACCATTGAAAAATCATTTTTAGTGCAATAGATATCCCTGAGTTGGTATTATATAGACTCACACAACCATAATAACTATTGAAAGGATCAAATAGATAGAATTCCATTAATTACCAATCTAGTTGAAACCCTCTAAAATGTATTCCCTTGGTACTGGGAGGTCAGAAACTTCCCCACAAAATAATTTGGTGTTTATCACGCCATCAAACATAATATTTTTTAGATGAAGCGTCTCTATAAATGTCTAAAAATAAAATAGACACAATGGTTACATTCATTGAAAAATAAGAAATATTTAATCTAGAATTTATCTATTATAATTATAGAGAAAAATGAAGTGGCCATCAAGGGTGATGGTATCAGGGGAGATGATGTGTAAATGGATCTTTTCATTCAAATAATATCCTAGATAAAACTGAATGTGATAAAATTGATTCAAAGAAAGGACCTTATAAGGGATAAATAAGAGGACAAGTTTACTCTAGAGTTATCCAGGGCTAACTAAATCCCAATTATACAACAATAACAATTAGAGAATCAGAATATTACAAGTCAATGTCAAACTATGGGAATAAAATATAAACATAATAAATTGATGATTCTATCATGTTTTGGTTTTGAAAATCAACTCATAACATATTTGGGATCAAATCCCATGTCTTATGTAAAACAACCGAGCACGAGTTACTAGACTCAACCCTTATAAAATTTTTTATATTATTTTTTATATAAAAGAACTCAAAAAATACCTAACATTAAAAATTTCAAATCAGGATCTTTTACTAGCCCAGGTTTTAGAGAATTTGAATCCTGGAATACTTTCAATACAAATATTCAAAATTTAGAAATCATTAAACAAATTAATCATCAGTGCACTGCTCTCACATTAGAAATTAATCATAGTGCGACTGTTAAACATATAAGAATATTTTTAATACATATGGTGAGTGTAAAACACCCAGTAAGGGGGGTTTGAGAATATTTATGAAAAACTATTAAAGAAAACATAAAACATGAAATATTCTTTTTATGAAAATATTCAATACATTTCACTAAAAATCCATATAATTTTTGAGAAATATATTTCATAAAATAATTACATTTTCAAAATCAATTGGGAATTCCCTTATTGAAAAAAATAGTTTTTCTAGTGGATTATCCCAAATACTTAGTATACCATAAGTAAAAAACCAAACATGTGTCCACTCGACACAACTCATGTGGAACAAAGTTACCTTAATCTAATGGGTTCACTCCCCATATCATATCATTCATCATAACTACTTCCAACTTAAAGAAAACATTTTCCATGAACCTGCCTTTCTTAGTACAAAACCAAATCATTTCTAAAATATTATACATATAATTATTATTTTTCAAATTAAATAAAATTACTTATAACATGTCATAAACCATGCATGAAAATTCTTTCCAAAACAACTTGGTGATATTACCGTACAAGAAATAATATTTCCTTTTAAAAGGAAAAATTGCATGAAAAATACAATTTGTTCATGTATCATCTCAAAAAGAATTGAATTTCACATATGAGCAAGATAACGACTAAGCCTATTCATGCATGTCTTGTTAGGAGATGAATATGCATGTTCCCACAACAAATAATGAACTTTCCCACATAAAATGATAAGATTGATCACATGAAAATGTGAAACATGGAGTATAAACTTACATATATCTTTAGACACAAATTCGAGGGGTTTAAAATACCAAATATATCTTGTAAATAAATATGAAAGAATAAATATTCTTAAGTTGTTTATACATGAATTATTATTTTTGTGTATATATGTATATATAACAACCTTATAATAATAAACTTTCAAAACATGGGTAATCCCAAATATACATAAGTTCCATGAAACATGGTTCAAAAAAATGAACCCATTATCAAGTTAACATATATAAATACCAAAAACTATTGTGTTATATATGTGTATATATGCATTTATACACAGATATTAAATTCTTTGTTTAGAAATTATTACTTGAAAATTAAAATCACACCCTTGAAACAATAATATTTTAGGGGATATATCATTTAATACAATAAGACTTATTATATATGTAACTTGAATTATAAAGATATGGGTTTACATAAATATATACAACTATATATATATATATATTCAAAAAACAAACTAAAATAATAAAATCTCATAAATGATTTAAATTAGAAGTGAGTTGTGGGTTTTTGGAACCGAGAGAGAGGGTTTGAAAGAGAGAATTTCAGGTTTCATTTGGGGTGTGCCAAGTGAGGATTAAATAATAGAACCGTAGTTTTCACTTTTTGATCCGAATTGACAAGATATAACCAAAAAAATTTATAAATTACCAAAAATTAATGGGAAACAGGGTTAACTGACACCCTCAAATATAAAAATTCTATAATGAGGGGGATTCGATTCAAGGATAGGGATTTATGGTTTAAAAAACACCACCCCTGGAAAAAAAAGAGGGGACAGATCTAAAGGGGTCATGATGAGGATGGAAAAATGACATCACAGGAAGGTGGAGATGAAGGGGGGATGGCGTCTACAAGGTGAGATGGATATTGTTGTCGCTCAACAAGGAAGAATAAGGGGAAAAGAATGGATGGCTCTGATCAATTTTGATCTGATCTAATGGTTAGAAATAACCCTAATATTTTTTTAGCAGAGGTGGGGTGTGGCATAGGAATGGATGGCCTAGATGTGTCCATGGGGTTGATCGAACGACCAAGATTGATATTTTCATTTTAAAAACTAATGATGGATGGGATTAGAATGGGGCAGGATCAGACTGCTATGGGTGATCATGTGATATTAAAAGAGTTTAATGTTCTAGTTCTAGAAAATCCAGATCAGACAGTTCATTAAAACGTGTAGTAGTAGACTAAGGCGCTATGATTCGAATACGGAACTGACACAGATGGCTATGATCTCTCATGGTGAGATCTAGTAGCTGGGATCACACGGTCAAAAAAAAAACATATCCCACATTGAAAAATCTAGTTCTTCCAAGGTTTGATTATAAGGATCGGTGTGCGGGCCATATGTTCGATGATATAAACACTCACACTCCAAGGGGCAGTTTTACAAAAGACCCTACATGAGGGACTTGGACCTACCTCTACGCGCACTTGACTTAGGCCATAAACACTAGTATGTGTGTGATTTGGCTTACACTACTCCTTCATGGGTTTATTCTATCAATACTCAAGTGCACGTTTTCTAGGCGCCCACCAAGACACGATGGATTTTCCTATAAGGATGCCCCCGGTTGTGAGTTCTTAGTCAATTTTTTTGGATAAAATTTATCAAAATACAAAATATACATGTACTCATAATTATAATTAGAAAAAATTATTTATTTTTTTATCTGTGTATATTAAAATCATTTTTCCATTGCTATTAATTATTTTATTCACATGTATGAATTTTAAATCATTTTTTATTTTTAAAACAGTCTATTTTTAAAAAATTGATGGTTAAAAAGCATGAATACCCGTGTGTTAATTTTAAATCATTAAATGATACACTCAAATTAATAACCATAATATTATTTAACTATAAATATCATTTAAAAACATTTTGAACATTTTAAATTTAAAACACATAAAATGTCCAATGATTAAGAACATTAACGACCGTATAATTTTAATTCTCAACAGCTATTTACAATCATATTTTTATGTCGTATAAATACCCCTTCAAGGTATTCAAAAGATCAAAAATAATTTATTGACTCAAAATAATGGTGCTATATATTTCATTGACTCTTAGAATTCTTGTTATAATATTTATCATATTGTTTTTTGTTATGGCTGGTCCAAGTAATGTCAATTGAACTATCATCCTTCTTTCCATGATTGGTATTCTTCCATTTATTATACTGGTTAATGCGATGAGTTTTCTTGACTTCTGTATTGATGTAATATTTCAATGGTTGAATAAAATGTTATATATTTTCTTCTATGTATTAGATAACACTAATTTTAATAAAACATAATAAGAAGTTAAAAAATTATTATTATAGTTAAAATTATGTTCAGGGTGTGACATTATCCCCCCTTAAAAGAATTATTCCCTTGAAATTCTATTGTACTCATACATTCCACACTAGAATCAACCATCTGACATCATCCATGGTGTCCCTACAAAAATAACCTAAAAAAAGGATAATTATTTAAAAGATAAATATCATTAATTGAAAGGTAAAGATTTAATTTATACATTCAACATGTCCACCAACATGATCTATTCCACCCAATCAATGTTATTCTCATGTTTGTTTTTAAAAGATCAATTTCCTTGCCCCAAATACACTTTAAGAAGTTTGGTTTAAACTCATGCATATTGCAATCTGTTCCCAAAAGTGAGGCATGGGCGGTGTAGAGTTTGAAGATATCAGAATGGACTCATTCCCTATATACCATTCAAACTACCTCATTTTTAAAAGGTCTGATATCATAAATTCTCTCGTACATATAATAGTTCAAAAATCAGAAAAAGCTATTTTGTGCTGAGGTCACCATCTTTTTCAGCATATAGGAAATCCCATAGGGACATGTTATTCTCAAACAACATAAAACATTTAATGATGCCTTGATAATATTTCCCTTACCAGAGTAGATTGTAAGATGTTCCCGTTCCATGAGGATATAAACATAACGGGATACTTGGAAGAGACAAAGGATGTTTTAGGTGGTAGACACCAAGTAGATATTTTACACGATAAAAATAGGTTTGAGAAATGATGGTATGAATCTGAGATTGATTTGACAACTTTGGCCTCAATTAGCTCAGTAAGAAGCGACGCAGGGTTAGTTGGTGAACCCTCGCCTTCCATTTAAAAATTTAATAAAGGAATTATATATAAGAATACATAATTAAATCAACAGTTTCATTCTAATTTTCATAATATTCACAAGGTCGTTTCTCTAATACCAACTGTAATGACCCGAGATGGATCTACCGGACATACCCCTTATAAAATGTTGGGTGTTATTTTTTATTATAAAAGAACTCAAAAAATAAAAAACATTTAAAATTTTAAATCAAGATCATTTACTGGCCTAGGTTTTGGTGAATTATAATCTAAAAATACATTTGAATACAACTGTACAAAATTTAAAAATTAGTAAAATAATGTATCATCATTACACTGCTCCCACATTACAAATTATTCGTATCACTAATTCTAAATATGTAAGAATAATTTTAATACCTAGGGTGGGTATAAAATTCCCAGTAAGGGGGTTTTGAAAAAATTTATAAAAACCAATTAATGAATAAATATTACTTGAAAAAATATTTAGTATGAAAATATTATATAATTGGAATTGAAAAATATGTATAATTTTTGAGAATATGATTTCATAAAATAATCCCATTTTTAAAATCCGTTGGGAATTCCACAATTTAAAATAATAATTTTCTGGTGAATTATGATAGATACTCGGAAGACCATAAATTAAAACTAAACATGGGTCCACAGGACATAAATCACATGGAACCAAGATCCCTTGAACTTATGTGGTCACTCCCCATATCATATCATTCATCATTAGTAGTTCTAATTTAAATAATATATTTTCCAATGACCTACCTTTCTTAGATCAAACCCAAAACATTTCTAAAATATCATACATATAATTATTTTCTTTCTATGAAAATAATTTTACTTATAAAATGTAATAATAATTGTGTGAAGAAGACTTCCATAACAAATTTTGGAGATTACTATACAAGATATAATATTTCATTTTAAAAGCCATAATTTCATGAATAATTAAATAATTATGTGCACTGTCTCAAAATTAATTGAATGTCACATATGATCTAGATAATGGACATACCTATTAATTCCTAACTTGTTAGAAGATTCAGATGCATGCATGCACATAAAATAAAAAATTGTTCTACAAAAAATGACCAGATATATTATAGGGAAATGTGATAAAAAGACGTTTAAACATACATAGATCTTTTGAAACCACTTTTATGGAATTTAAATACCATTTATAAAATCTAAATAAATAATAAAGAATAACTATTCATAGGTACCATTCCCAATACATGACCGTAGGCCTTGTGCTTTGGGCCTACGGGTCATGTACGGGTTCTCCTTCAACCCTTAAAAGGGGTATTATCCATAATAAAATAAAAAAGAAGGCCTTAGGGCCATTCTGGTATATATATAACACCCTTGAAAACTAGGATAATCCCAAATATACATAAGGTTCTAGAAATATGGTTCAAAAAAAGAACCCTTTTCTTGATTATAAATATAAATTCCAAAACTATTGTGCCAGGTATGTGTATATACACATGTCTATACACATATGAAATTAATTTTTAAAAGATCATTAATTAAAAATCAAAATCAATCCATTGAAACTATAATATTTTAATGGAAAAATAATTTTAAATAAGAAGACATATCATATATGAAACTTGGATTAGAAATATAGGGTTTTACATACATATATATATATATACAAATATATATATATATATTCCAAAAAAAAAACAAAAAAATAAAATCCCTTACATGATTAAAATCAGAAGTGAGCTATGGGTTTCTGGAACCGAGATATATGGCTTGATAGAGTGAATTTTGGGAAGCATTTTGGGTGTTTAATGTATGGTTTATAAAATAAAACCAAGGTTTTCACTTAGTAATCTAAAATGACTAATGCTAACCAAAAAAAAATTTGACTACGGAAAATAAATGAGCAATAGGGTTTATTGACACCCAAAAATATAAAAATGAAATAATAAGGGGAATCTGAGTCAAGGATAGGGATTTATGGTTTACGAAAACACCACCCTTGGAATAAAAGAAGGTTCTTAATCTAAATTGGTTGCGTTGAAGGAGTAAGGATGGAATCACAAGAACGCGGAGATGAATGGGGGCCGATGGATACTAGATAAAATGGAGATTGGAGTGACTCAATGCGGAAGAAGAAGGGGAAAATAATGGATGGCTCAGATCAATTTTTATCTGATCCATAGGGTACAAATAAACCTAACATGTTTTTAGTAGAATAGGGGGTGCAACATAGGAACAAATGGACCAAATTAGGTCACCATGTTCATCAAATGACTAGGATTGATCTACACATTTTAAAAACAAAGGATGATAGGGATTCAAATGGGATGGGATCACAACGACTGGTGACCATGCAATTTTAAAAGGGTTCGACGGTCTAGATCGGGTGAATCCTGATTGTACGGTCTCTAAGAACACATGGAGGTAGACCCAAAAACTTGGGTTCAAATGTGGAACTGGCACAATTGGACAGAATCTCACACAATAAGGTTAAGAATATGGGATCAATGACTCTAAAAAATGCATCCCACCTCAAAAAAGAATGTGCTTCAGTAGCTGGTTTATAAGGATGAGTATGCGGGGTATCTGTTCGATGAGACAAACACACACACCAAGGGGTCCTTATACATGGGACCCTAGTAGGGCATGTCCCAACATATGTGTACTCTTGACCAAGGCCTTAAACATAGTTCCATGCATGGCCTTTCTCACACTATGCCTTGTTGTGTTCGTTCCAACACTGGTCAAGATCACCTGTACCAGGCACCGACCGAACCTTGAGGACTTGGCCTATACACATACCCCTGGTGGTAGGTTCTTATCAAATTTTTTTGGTTAAAAATTTTCAAAATAATAAATATATATGTATAATATGTATAAAAATAATAATAAATTATTTATTTTTTTATATTTATATATTAATAGTATTTTTCCATTTTTGTTAACTTTTTTATTCATAAGTATGAATTGAAATAAATTTTAGATTTTTAAAACACACAACTATTAAATCATTAATGTTTAAAAAGAATGAATACCCATAATTAAATTTTAAAATATTAAATGAAAAACTCTAATAAAAAACCATATGATTATTTAATTGGAAGTATATTTAAAAAAATTAATCATTTTAAATTTAAACCACTTAAAATTTTCAATGGTTAAAAACATGAATTTTCATATAAATTTGAATCGCAATGAATATTTAAAATGGTCATTTTAACTTGTATCAATACATGTTCAAGGTATTCAAACGATTAAAAATCATTTCTTTCTTCAAAAGAATGGTGCTCTATATTTTTTTGACTATAAGAATTATTACTATACTTATTATCATATTGTTTTTTTAACATTCGTTCCAAGTTATTTTGAATACACTATAAGCCTTTTTTCATGTTTGGTAGTCTTCCATTTAGTATACTAGGTCATCTATTATGCTTTACTGGGTAGTTGTTACCTCTTGTATTAATGTAATATTATAATGGTTGAATAAAATGTTCCTCATAATCATCTATTTATTAAATAAAAACTAATTTCATAAAATACAATAACTAAAAATATTATTATTATAGTCACAATTATGGTCAGGGAGTTAAATCTTAGACCAAGGAGTAATCACATGAGGGTAAGGGAAGACCTATGGCCCCACAATATGACATCGTGAAATGATTTCTATCATGATGATAATGATTTTAGTTCTCAATCCCCTTCACAATCCTAAGGATCTATTTGACAGCTTTTTCCGGCTCTTTTACTCCAATTATTATTTAAATATGAGGTCACTATCGTAGAGTGGTATCATATGGATAGTGTACCTAATTAATTTCATGATTTCATTAAATTTATAGATAAAGACACATGGAGATCCAAAATGGGACATATACATGTCTAGAAAAGTGGATAAATATTATATCTATTAAAATCTCATTAATAATGGATACATAATCATTCTTATACTATTCCAGATGATTTAACAAGTTGTCTATAAGAAGGTTGATTTATCTTGATTGACCATAAAAATATAAGGGTATGAAAAAAGTAGATTTTTTTGTTCTTAATCATAATAGAAGCCTAATTTGGGAAAATTTTAACTAATTATGAGTTTATTTTTGGATGATAAGACATGTATTGTAGTTATCAACATGTAATACATTTGTTTCAATCCCATATCATTATTCCTAAATCATTCCACTAGTGTCTTAAATACTTCTTCATGGAACATAATGAAGTGTTTTATAGTGGGAATTCCTCTTTTCACTTACATGAATCTATACATATAAATTCATAATTTTTTATATTGGAAGGAAAATATAAATTGACTGATAGTTCAGTCTGGTTCACTACACCCAATGACCATAATATGAACCATGTCATGAAACTCCTTGAAATTAGTGAATATTAAATATTTACTGTTAAGAATATTTTGGAATTAACTCCAGGTTTAGAAATTACATCCCTCATATTCATGAAACCCACTACATTGAAAAAATACATCAGTGGAGAAGAATCATTTGATCCAACAAAATGTCAAAACCTTCCTTATAAATTTACTGATATTTTGTCTCCATGACTTACACAAATCCTTCAATAATCATCTGTATCATAAAATACCACCATGATTTCAACATAAAATGAAAATTCTCATATGTAACCAACTGAATCTTATGATTTTTTCTACTAATTTTAACCTTGATTATTGTGGACAAGAAGGATAACATATATAGTATTCCCTATCAATAATATTTATACATAAACCCTTTCTAGACCAAGAAACACCCCCTGATATTAAAATAGGATATGAATTCCCACTCTTTGTCTCATAAATCTAAAATAATTCCTCCATAACCATCTTCCCATGAAATTGAATTGGAGGAAGAATAAGAAGAAGATATTAGATATATTGCCCCAGTATTTGAGGAAGGTTTCTCTACCACCATAGATAAATGTAGACAAGTTAATATTGGTATAGAGGAAAACTTATATCATACCTTAATCATTGCCACCATGTATCATAAATAACAATATCGATACATGTCATTCATAATCCAACAAAAAAGTTCCATAATATGAAACTATATAGATACTTCTAGACATGATCCAGATATTTTAAACAATTATTTATGATTTCCTAAAGATAATCACAGATATAATTAGGAATCTAGAATTATTTATTTAACTCATGATGTAAAGTCCAAATGTGAAGTTGATATAGTCATCAAATTCAACTTAATTAGTTTTGTGGAAAACATAAAATGTCTTGAAAAAAATATCTATATTAATAACAAGAAAAAATAAATAAATAATTTATAAACCATATAGATCTCAGTCATTACTTCCCACAATAATAATTCACCAATAAAATCATGAATATTTTAATGAACAAAACTACTACTTTTGAACGACTCTTAATTATAGATTGGTATTCTTGTTATTACCTAATTTGGATGGCCCCTAAATATGAGGATAAAAATAATTTTACAGATCCCCAAGGGATCAATTGCAATCAAGTGATTCCCATAAACTTAAATAAATATAGATACACATATCAGTACACTATACACCATATTTTATTACAGTTCGTAAGGAAGATAGTGGAGTTATATTTCATTGATTTGGTGGTGAAGTTCCAATATTTTTTTTATCATCTCAATAAAATTGAGTTTTCTCAACAAAATATTATAGAAAAACCTAAATAAAAACCCATTAAAGTGTGATTTTTGGGTCACATCAGGAAAATTTATCTACATTGTTTTATTCCATAATAACATCGATGTAAATACTAAAAAGGCTAATGAAATCCTTATAATTTCACATCCAAAAAACCTCATTGAGTGGAGTGGTATTTTAGAATGCATATCCTAGATCACATTCTTCATAATGAACCTAAAATTAATGTTTATATGTTTTCCAAGATCCTGAAAATGAAAATTACCCTTTAGTGGGAAAAAAATTTTCAATTTTTTTTTTGAATATCTCAATAAATATGTCCCAAAACAACCATAATTTTTGCCACATGTTGAAGGAAAGAAACCCATTTTGTATTTAACTTCATTAGATTAATATTTTGGTGACTTTATCATATGGAAGAATAGTGGATGGAAAATAAAATGGTATCTAATATATATTTAAAACCATTCTGAACACTAAAATTCAAAATTGAAACATCCAAAAAAAATTCCTTGCACTAATCCTCTCAATTAATAATTTGACACACTTTGAACAAAATCATAAGGATTATATATTTTATATTATTTTATATATTTGATACATCATTAACCATCCCATTTGGGATGGATGTTTGTGGCAGTGTGAGGTTATCCTATGATAGTTTTTATCTAATTCATACCACATAAGGTAGCCAAAGGATAGTTCCTAATAGAATTTTCTACAATACATCCACTTCAGATACTATGATGGGGGATACAACACAACCTAATGAGGTGGTATTCTCTATTTATGAAACTCACCAAATTTGGAAGATGTATTGTTATAATTCATCTAAAATTCCTACTAGAAGGGGTTAGTGGACCCTAAACATGATCGAGTTGGCCTAGATATTATCTTCATCACACTTGTAAAAATAATTTTAATATATCCATTAAATTTTCAATATTCCTTACCAGTAATGAAGTGAAACACCAAGCCCTATTTACATATATTGAATTGGGCCTAAAAATACCAGTTTCCCAACATGGTATCAAGGTAAATTCAGATTTTATGATCATATAGATTAATGGTGAATATTCTTTTAAGAAATTGGAAAATATTTCCCTATTCTATTATAATTTAGTGTTTATGGATAAATTCTAATTTTATCTAATAATGAATCACGTTCCATGTTCAGAAAATGCCTGGGTAAATCCTTTTCTAATTTATCCACAGCTGTTTCATATCTACACAGGGAAGAAATTGACAACAATATGGAACATCGTAGAATGGTATCCATTATCATGGGAAACAACATGGATGAAAGTAATTAGATCAAGACCACTCTTGTAAAATTCATGTTGACGAACTCACTAAATGATACAACCAATTAATGGATTTATTTTTTACTGAAATTTATCCCAAAAAAATCCTTCATTAGTCCATGCAATGAGAATATAGATTTGATGGTTGGTTATCAATATTTTACTTTATGATAGCCCGGATTCTCAGAAAGTCTTTTATGAAAGAGGATTTAATGGTTCAATCCTTATATGTATTAAAGGTATTGATACCGTTTTTTTATATAGAAATTCCACACTAGTGTGTACGGTTCTCATCAATCAAGAACTCTATTCTCCCACAAAATTATTTCACTAGGATACTTTTTACCATTAATGAAATTTAATCATGTTGTGTTCACCATGGAAATTCATTATTTCATGATACATGGTGATTTTGTAGATCAACACCTATTATTTATAAATATAGATAAATATTCTTAACCTTTTTCATATAGGTAATATATGTCACGGGGACATATTAACCATCAATAGATAAGAAGTTCAAGCATATCCTTCTGACGACCAACATCTTATTCAAGTAATCTATGTGTATACCCCTAATGGAAGTAGGGATAATGTCTATAATTGACAATATAAATAAAAAAATTACTATATGATTTTATTTCCCACGCACAATCTTAACAGTTAGTGGCACCTATTTAGTCTCTTCTAAGTTTAAACGATCATATAACCACTATATAATTCATTATAAACACTATTTCCACTACCATCCATTGATAAATCGCAAGATCAAGTATTCCAATAAGAATATTTCAAGCATACTCTAGAAGAGAGTGGATAAATAGAAAAATAATATCTTAATAATCTACTAAATTATTTGTGGGACAAACACAACATAACTCGTACAACTAAAAACCCCAAAATTTAATTGTTTATAGGATGTATCCCATCCATCTCATCATAGTATAGATGTACTCACTTCACATTTTTATTTTTTATCATCCATATGACGATGATTCTCCTTAGAAGTGGTTGGATGATCGATAACAGCTCATTGTGAAGAGATTAACCACCCTAAAAATATTTGAGGTCCATAAAAACCATTTTGCATCATCTTTTAAAATAATATTCACCGCCATGAATTCTTATAAGGAGAAATGATATTTATTTTCATAGGTATGATTATACTATGGCAGAAGCCTCAAAATATCAAACACGGCCTTATATTATAACATAGTTCACTCCAACATAATTTATACCATGTTCACAATATATAGAAAATACATATTTCATCTAGGAATACAAGGTTTTTGAATTATTATATTTCACAACATCCACATCGGTTATATAATAGTCTCTACCACATGATGACAAATCACATGAGATTTTTAATTGTTTCACGAATATAAACTACACATTATCGAGTCATTATGGATGAAAGTTGAACTACATGACATGATCAACCATTTCACATAAGGATAAATAATGTGGCACATTCCTTAGAGATATGATTCTAGATTTTACTACACAATGTCCTAGTTTCATGACATAAAACTACATGACAAAGTCTCTAATTAATGAAATTAAAGTACATAATTATTATCAATGTTTCATACCATTAAAATGTATAAAAACATATTTCCCAAAATATTAAAATTCTCATTTTATGTGTTGAAAAATAATCTATCACGAAACCTTGTGTTTTATGGAAAATTCAATAATTTCAA
This sequence comes from Viscum album, assembly GCA_963277665.1. Taxonomy (NCBI): domain Eukaryota; kingdom Viridiplantae; phylum Streptophyta; class Magnoliopsida; order Santalales; family Viscaceae; genus Viscum; species Viscum album. The sequence continues at coordinate 856,159 of CAUJRU010000332.1, read as the reverse complement.
TTTGTTTCTCACATCGACCATGAATCATGTGAGCATAAAGTTCTTGGACTGTCATCCCATTTATCTTGAGTAATATCACCATGATTAAAAATATGTAAACCTATGGTCCATATTTCATGACCCTAATTTGATTAGAGGTTTTTATTCAAAGAGTAGTAATATTCAAAAATAAGATCCAGATCTATATAATAGTCCTTGGATTTCATTCTTCCATTTACTAATAATATCAATAAACCTTTCCTTGCATATGAAATCAATCTACTCATGGAATGTCTCTAAAAGAACTAAGTGTTTGTTGATTCCCATTACAAAAAGATATGTAGAGGAAATATGATCCTTAATCCTAGACCCACCCATGAATTAAAAAATAATATTCCTCTGTAATATCACAATCTTCACAAGTATTCCCTCTCTATTTCAGGTGAATTAAATGGATATTATTATAATAGATGACCCTAACATCATAGTTCACATGACCTATATGAGAAAAATCCATTTCCATATATATAATCTCAATCTATATGATGAATATCATTCTATGAACTATGTGTGGCTTGATTCATGTTACTTTAGGATTCATAATGATGCCTAGATCTCCGATCCAAGGCCCAACCATATATTTTATCCAAACAAATGAACCCTCTGATGTATGAGTCTGATATGTATAGTTTTATTCATCATAGAGTTCTTAATTAGCAAACAACAAAAAAATCATCTAAAATATACATGAACTTACTCCTCATAAGGGAGACTTAATAGAGAACTACATGTTGCTGGATTTATATTATTAAAGGATACACAATGACATCTTGATATCCTATTATATTCTAAGATGTAAATTTTAGTTGAACACAACATTAAATTTAGTGTTTATATACCATTATTAACCTTGGGTTCCCCTATATGGTGTAAAACTAGGATTAATATATATCATCTTTAATTAGAACTCAATCTGAACATAGACCCTATTTGACTAGTCCTTGTCATATGAACAAAAGATTCATGAAAGCTGAATATTTTTTTTACATAAAAAAAAACGTCGTATGGTACACCATGAAATACCATGAACTTATAGAATTGGTTTATATATATGATCCAATATCTTTTAAAGATATCCAAATCTCTGTAAGGGAATTGTAACATCATAGTCATGGAATTTTCAAGTCCAATTTTATTTTATCATCCTTTATAAAAATATGTATTCATCAATAAAAATTCCCTCCTTCAGTGTCTTGGGTTTCCATAAATATTCCTAGGTATGTATGAAAAATATTATTTAACTCTAAAGGGTACTTATACATTACAATTCATAAACAACCTCTTTATGGCTCTATATATGGGCCCTAAATATGTTATTTCAACTAGTGGAATCTATGTCCTAATGGGAATAGTCCAATCATCTATATATTACCTCACAACTTTAAAACAAATCCAATCATTCAAATATGATCCCTGATATTCCCTTTTGTATATGTTCCACATCATTTATTATTATTTAGGAACATAAATTTGTGATTTAAAAAATCACAATTCCCTATTCAAGAGGTTTTGGGATAATCTTTGTGTTTGATCCTTAATATAATTTTCTTCTTCACCACTCAGGTTAATGCATTTTGACCATTAATTGTGTGCACCTCATTGAGATATTCAATAGTGGTATTGGGGTCTCTACTCACATATTTCCTAATTTTTCTTTTCCATTAGATGGGCTATCAACTCCACTTATATTCTAATAACTAAGACCTTAAACTATATGCACTCACCCTTAAGAAAATGTGTACTATTTTTGGGAATTCTTTTCATTTTGGGTTTTTAATCACCCTTAGGGTAAAATTGTCTCACCACACACCAATAAAATGTGTAAGACCACAAAAAATATCCCCTCATTATCTAAGAATATAAGACCCTAAACTACTTGTGAAAGAGATGTGAAAATTATTAGTATGGATACTAATGATGGGTAGCATAAGAAAAATTAAAATCTTTAGTTGATGAACCCTAAATTACATGAATAAAAAAAATAGACTAGAAGTAAAATGAATATGTAATACTTTTAGGGACTACTATATGGCCCTAGAAAATTGACAGTTATGCTTTCTTAACCCACATTTCAGGAATAAGTAATATAAATTAAATATCATATCACTTAATCATGGATGTCTGTTCCATAAAATGTGGGGTAGTATTTAGGGTTGCAAACCCATCTTGAGTATTCATTCCACCTGTGAACCTAACACATTCTCAAAAGTGTTTGAATTCATATAAATCCTCATTATTATAAGTTATTACAATATTTCAATCCAAAATATACATCATATTGACATTCTATACATGACCCTAGTATGGATCAACATATATAACCTTAACAAGGCCTAACAACTAGATTCATTTTTGTTATGAGGGGGAGGATCCTCTAATCTCTTTATTCCCAAAAACCAATTCCATGTAACCAATCATTTGATTATCATACATACTATTCACCAGAATATATGTCATAACTAATAAAATATGATTCAAACTCCTTGAGTTATTATTTTCTCAATATACAATTTAACGATTCAAGTTTCTTCAACAACTATGTTGTTACAAAAAAATGGGGGTCACACTACCCATTATAATAGTAGTTCTTTATATTACCCATTAATGTTTTCATGGTCCTCATCATGTGAAACTATATTGATTTACATAATTTACAAGGATTCATGACCATAAATTAAATCCCCCCTTATTGTGGTAATCTATAGTTAAATATGAAAATTATCAATATAGAGTTTTACTTTACCCTTTACATTAAAACTACCCCTCTCATTTGGTCAAATTTAACCAAACTAAAATATATGAAACCATTTTCCTAATTTTTAGGATAGAATAATTACCTCTCACCACCTTTACCATCAATATTTATCAAGTCATATCCACCAATATAGATAACACCATTATGTCCTAGAACACTCTAATAGAATGAGATTCCACCATGCTGATAGCCACGGTCACTCTAATTGGGTTGATTAGGATCCAAGATATGGTGATTCTGGTGGAGATGTTCACTCTGATTTTTTTGATCATGATAATTGATAGGGATGCTAAAATTTATGGTAACATTTATTATGTTAATCTAGATCATTGATGGTGATGGTTTCTCTCAATATGATCATTAGAATATAGATTTTTTATGTAGTCTATATCAATAACATATGGATTGTCTAATTCATTTCATGTTTTCACTTATAACATTATTACATATATTTATCTAGAATTCCTCTAGCCAATGGTATATATCATTAAACTAAAACAAAATCCAATCCATGCAATGTGACACTAAACAACATGCCCCATCCTTCTATGCTATATTCCTTCGCAATGTCTCAGATTTTCCCATTCATTTAAAAAAACTCATTATAGATTTCAATGTAGCCTCCCTCAATTGTATCTGGATAAATCAATCCCATCACATATAATAGTCACCTTATTCCAACAATTATAACTTAAATCATCCTAATTATTGAGGCAAGAAAATATTTAGGTTACAATCATCCAATGGTTGTCCAGGGAAAAATTAAATACCTCTCTCACTAGATCTGAACATTATGCGATTTGGGTGAAATTGATTGTCGGAAATCAAAAAGAAAAAAACATAAAACTTTTAAAACACATAAATTATTTTGAAAAAAATTGATGTCATTTACCACTAATAATACAAATATGATACTTAATAAAACATTAGGGTGATAGAATAACATAATAAAACCTTGTGGGGTACATAATAGATTCCTGAAAAAGGAAAGCATCACTAGATAAGGATTAGGATAATATTTGATATTTTTTCTATTCACAAATCACACGAAAATATTTCAAGAGAATCCATATTAAATTGATAATGAAATTAAATATGGTTACTAGAAGTATTTTGATCATTAGAATCATCATTCAAAATTTTTATTTCGGATCCTCATCATGGTAAGTCAAATCATTCAACTAAGGGAAAAAATATAGCATTACAATGATGATATTTTTCCTATTTACATCTATAAGTTAGGTCTCAGAGGAAATAATTCATCAAATCTGAACAACTGTGGAATTATAGTGCTGATATTAATACTTATTACCATCAATGGGCCATGACCATGTGAAAAATCATCACAGTACAACATTTGGGAAATATGATTGACTTGTTTCATTTGCGATAAATTTTAGCTATATTGGATTTATCTTAATATAATTTTTTAAGAGATTTACTGTTTATTTTGTGATTATAATTATAGGGGAAAAATGAAATAATGAAATCTAAAAATAATTCAGGATATGATTTTTTTGATTCATCAATTCAGAGAGAAGTGGATTCTCCACAAGTTTGGATATCTCTTATTAATAGTTTTATCCTATATGATGTCTCAAAAAAAATTGAATTTTATGGATTTATCTTTGGGTCAAAAAAATTTTATGTTAATTTCATGACAATTCCATTGGAAAAACCTCTCCAGTGAGCTGATGATTTTCCTCTCTAATAGAAACAAAATTTCTCCCATGAATGTATAATTCTTCAAGAAACGAATGGCACCCTTCGAAACTATTCATGGTAGAATCCAACAGTTTTTGTAGATGAGTATACCATATGGATTATTCATCAATTATTTTTTAATTTTCCAATATATATTTGGAATAATGAGACTCTTATTGGGACACTACATCATAGAGGTGAATGGATTATGATAATTATATCGCCCTAATAATATGATTTCATGATGTATTATCATTCTATATCCATCAACTGTTCTCATTAATGACATAATATAAATTATATTAATAATATCATCTGGATCATACAATTATAAATCTGATACAATTAATATTGGTTTAAGATGATAATTTATCATAAACAGTCTATGAGACTAACCTTCATATAACTCATCAGGAATAATGATGGGTGACACAAAAAGAACATCTTCCCTCAGAAAATGATTCAGATCCACTCATTGAAAGGGGTATTTTCAAAGACTAGTGTAACAATTGAAATAATATTCCCCTAACCCCTAAGGAAACTTTTCCCTTACCAGCTAATGCCCCAATGATCCTTATCAAATGAGATGACTGAAAATGACATATAAGACTTCAGGAATCTACATGGTAATTATTCAAATAAATATTCATAATATGAAAATGAAGGAAAAAATGAAATAATTAGATATTTGAGTACTTACTCCCATAACATTAATTATTAACATCATTGGATAATGATTCCTTAATAGTAGACATGACCAATTGGTCCCATGGTGGTGGATCCTACACAAAGTCACTAGGCTCTACCACCATATCTATAGTAATTGAATCCACTTATATTATTAGGATAACCATATCCTCTATGGGAGAGACATACTAAAAAGGCACCTCTTCCCCCAGTACATTAGACCTATCACCATACAGAGATGCATATGATGTTTTATTGAGATTATCACAATTATAATTCTAAAATTATTAGGTGACAATAAACTTCTTGAATTCATTCTTCTATAGCATCATGATTAGTGATTGAGTAATTGGTCAGGTCTTCATCACCCATAAGATCTTCCTCTAAGCCATGATTGGAAGGGGAAATGTTAAATGAATTTTTCGTAGAGGACAATTATTTTCCTCTATAGGTTTCAACCATTTCTTACCCCTTAGTTTTAATCATTTCCGTAGGTTCCCCCATAAAGAACGCATGATCCGGTTTATATCAGAGACTCAGTATTGTTAAATCAAGAACTGTGGTAGTGTCATCTACTTACATGAGTTTGATATAAGATATGGTTTCCATAATTTGATATAAATTCTCTTGAGCTTCACCCATCACCACACCAATAGTACTACCCCCTCGATATGTATATGTTTTTTTGTTCAATGATGCCATATATCTCACATATAGATACCATGTTTCATCATCCATCAGTTACATATCAGTTTCAATAATGGTTTTCACAACCATGTCCAACTATTCTTGAAGTTCACTAGTTGTCATTATCACATATAATCCCTCCACAAGGATATGTAATATTGGCCTCGAGGGAGAGATTTCCCTTGAATCTACTACCTATATGGTGTCACCCACTATATATTGTTCCATATAAAGATTGAATAATATTTTTAGGTCCCTATTTTTCTAAAACCTCTTAAGAATCACTCATAGAACTACCCCAGTGGACTAACTTTACTATAGAATGACAATGGCACACATTCAGGTAGTAGGTAACCTCAAGAATGTGGATATTGGGCTTCTAGATGCAAAAATGAATTCATTAATAAGAAACCATTATCAAAATACAAGAATAAGTTGGGATGGTATAATGATCCCCCACATTATTGGGAAAATTTTTAATGTCATATTTTAACTTACATCCCCTGGGTAGTCTCCTTAGAAGATAATCTCACTATATGAGTTATAGGTGGCACCGTATGATGAAACACACTTCTGGGATAAATAATAAGCTCCCATATGTACTCTTCTATTCCAAGGGATAATAATTAAGTTATCCTTTCATTAGAAATACAATTCACTCCAAGTGTTGTTCACCTAACTATATTATAGGTTCCAATAGATAATTTGATTACATTAATGTATTTTTGTTTCATTTTTAAAAATTTAATCATGATTTATTTGATAATACACATTTCTTTCATTGGGATTTTTTGTGAATGGGAACACATGACTCAATGGAGGAGATTTTGGAACAACACTATATCTTACATTACATGTCGTGAATCCAAAGTACATGGAATGTATTCCTCGAACAGAAATCTTAAGAGTCCAATTATATCCTATAAAAAATTAGAATATGTGAATGAAGTACCCGACTTGATCCCAATATACACATCATAAAATACTAAAATATAAATCATGATTATGATACATTTTTTAAACCTTATCCATGAAGTGAAATGTTCAAAACCAAAATCATGTAGAATATACAAACCATGAAATCTATGAGGTCTTATCTCATCAGATTAATTTTTAGATTTTATGTACATGACATGAACCCCAATTATAATTCAAGTAAATGTAAAAAACAAATTTAGTTGAAGAACATTCATGGAATGAAAAATTTAACGTTCACGAACCACTTAACACTATAAATATGATGTTAAACCCAATACGAAAAAGGATGGAATGATGTAGAAACATTTCCCTTTCTTCTTTGTTTCCTTTTTATTTAAAACTTTTTTCTATTTTTTTCCTTTTAAATAATATTTTTTAACTCTTATCATTCCAGGACTCATTCTTTTCATGTTGTTCTTTCAATGTTAGAACCCAAATCAAATTTCCATTCAAATTCATCAATTGTTGAACTCTACATTATTCCTTAATTTAATTTGTTATTTCATTAGATTTATATGGTTTGAATTGCGTATTTCTTTATTTGTAACTATTTATTTATCATATTGAGAATATTGGATGTTTCCCTATTTTTTCTCAGTATCTTTCGGCCAGGAAAATACACTAAGTGTTGTGGGATGGGAGTAAGCGTGGATTTAAATGTAATAAATATCTAAATAAAAATATGATGAACATATGGAACGTAATTATGAAAACAATATTTTTGAAATAATTTTGATTACCACAAAATGGGAGATGTAATCAAGGGACCCTGATCTAGCTGTTGTTGAGAAGGAAAGGACAAATAGCTTGTGACACATTCTCCCATGAATCCAAGCTAGCTACACAATGGTTATTTTTTATCTCTAGACCAAAGAGTAGTTATAGCTCAGGTACATCAAATTTTTTGGACCAAATCCAATTCATGTCATTTCCACCAATTCAAATCATATGAAATAGGTCTATAACAAGTTATATTTAGGATTATCCTTTTCCCAATCCCTAAAATTGACCACAATCCCTTTACTTCATCTGTATTAAAACATGAGCTGTGAAGTTTTTAAAAAACCCTAGCCATATATTGATCATAATAAATCCTACCATATGGTTCTTATCTCTAGGTTTTCTACCAACCAAATATACTTTTGGTTTTGACCCCACATCATCATTGTGCTATAATATTATATCTACATATAGTATTGGAAATATAAATTACAATATGATCACTTACAATACATAAAAATTATTCCATGTGGGATGGTAATATTTTAGAACTATTAAATGGTAAATTTTTTCCATTGAAAAGATACTTTTGGAGTGAACCTTGGATTACATCACCCCACCATATATTCTTTCCTCTTTTATTATTTCAAATGTTCACATAAGGACTAGTACTTTCATCCAATTTTCCTCAACCTATTGCATGCATTGGGGACCTTTGACTCATTCAAGGATCCTTGAAACTCAAGAAAAACATTCTATCAATCCCATGATAATGATATATTTATCTAAAAAGTGATATAAAACTAGTTCTAAAAATATCAACTTTAATCCTACACTTCATAAAAACTTGTAATATGTTCCACCTTAACATCATGGGGGGAGATCATTACTGCAGGAGTGCACCATCATGGTATTTGACATGCAGTCCATTAGGGGTGTTTCACCCATCACAGTGCACCCTCATATTCAGGAAAAAACAATTAAAATTAAAAATTAATTTATCCATATGATAAAAAAATGGACTAATTTAGTGGACTTCAGAGAAAATATCCCCAAGATACATCTCAAATTTCATATAAGCTTATCACACCATTCCTAATCAAGGTGCATCTTCTAATTCAATCAAACATTGAGTCATTCCATTTTCCTAGTCTGATAAATCCATGGATTGCCAAAAATTAAAATATCTTGAGTCTATAAAAACAAGGAAATATTTAGCAAAGAAGTTCTTAGAAAAATAATTCTGAATAATAAAAAACTAGAAGCTGAAGATTGAGATCCATAACATTTTCCAAGAAGATGGATAATCAGATTGCGAATCATGGGATCTTTTTAAGGAGAAAACTTCGTAGTCTCCATATCATGTACACGATGTGTGGATATAATTAAAAACATTCTATGTGGGACTTTAACCAGAAGTACGTAGAGATTTCAACACTACCACTGATGTAGAGATCATGATCATGATCTTCAAAGTCAGATGATAATGTATAGATGAGATCTCACCCAATTCCATTATGTGAAGAGCGATAGTGGACCTCCCCAGTGTCAAATCCATATAGTGAGAGAGTTTGCTAAAAGTATCATAGGATGATGCTCTCAGGAAGAATCTTGAATGTTTGATGATTCCTATAACACCACCACCTCTGGTCTCCCATGTTATAGTGATCCAAGAAAGAGAATAGTGAAGAGGCCCACACACATATAAGGATTGATGGGCATGTATGAATGTGTCTTAGATCCAATATATTAATTATGTGATTTACAATAAAAAAATACTTAGTTATAGTATCCCAACAAACAAAAACAATAATATTATCAGTAGAAACTGGATCATCAACAGAAACAACAAATTCAATGTTACTATTAATAAAGGAGTCATTATAGACAACCATGGAATTAGTAACAACCTGGGTACCCTTAAAAGAACCCCACTCCTCAAACACATCAATAATTTTATCAACATCCTTCCCCCCCAGATCCCAATAATTTCTATATTCTTGGCAATAGAATTTTTTGAAAGTTTGCATAAGGAACCAATAGAAATCACCACATCCACTATCACATATTGAGAACCTTCTCACCGCCTTAATTTAGAATGAATATCATAGGATGATGATATAAGAAACTGAAATGAAAACCCACGGGATTACCTATGAGTTATTGAGAACGAAGTTGGAATGATTTCTAAAACTCTATCAGATCAATTATCAAGTACATTTCCTTGTTATACTAAAACAAATCAGAGATAAGATAAAATTGTTGTGTTCATTCATATTTAAAGAATAATGGATTTATAGGATCATATATTAGGTGATGAAAATAATCTATATATATATCTGAAAAACATGTAACAATAATAAAAAAAAGATGATGATGACTGCAAAAATGAATATGGTTAGCGAATATAATAGAACTAAAAACAAATAAAAAATCCCACATATAGGATAATCCTAAAAAGGAATACGTCTTTACGGAACCACCACAATACAAACCTCCTCTACCATTTCTAGAGAGTTCGATACATGAAAAAAGATATAGATACTACAAAATGTTTTTATATATGCTTAAAAAATTACACATCAACATCCCCTATGTAGACGTCATTTTTAAATTCTAATTTATGAATAATTCATAACATTTTTCCCCTCATGTTAGAGGAAATTGAATAATTATGAATCATCAAATTAAATACCGAATGCTATTTTGTTTTTCAACAAAATCTTCCACCCATGATGTGAGATCCTAGAAGTTTATGTATTCCTTGAACTATAGGGATATCGTCATTTTCAAAATATAATTTATGAATAATTCATAAACTTTTTTCCCTCATGTTAGAGGAAATTGAATAATTATGAATCATCACATTAAATACCGAATGCTATGCCATTGTTCAACAAAATCTTCCACCCATGATGTGAGATCCTAGAAGTTTATGTATTCCATGAACTACATGGATATGAAATTAAAGAAGAGCATACTTCAATCGTAGAAAATGTATAAATATCATGACAATGAGTGTATCTCACAATATGGGGAAAAAATAATTAAAACCAACAATATTGGAACTTCTACATGCCAACCAATAAGTCATTTACCCTTAAGGACTACTTGAGGAAATCATAGTTAGAGTTAGTAAATTAAAATTTATTAATAATTTTTTGGCCTTATACAAAGAGGAATAAGGATATGTTTCCATAAATTTAGGAAGACCATTTCAAAAAACCATGAAATTCATGATTGATATAAATCATGGATGGGTGATTTTCAGAGTCGATAAGAAACATGTTGTTTTCAACATAGTGAAAGCCTCCAATAAATTTAGGGATTCATTTTATTGCAAATACATCATAATAACTAATGATAAAGATGATTATATAACCACAAAGGATGAAAGAGATACAATGTATTATAATGAGAATTAATATAGTGGTCATGAAGATGGGAATAAAACTGAACCTCAAACGTAGGATTCCCCATTGGAATCAAAGTAGTTCTAGAACATGATCAAAACTGAAGCACTAATTTTGAGGAAAACCAGGATAAGTTAAATAGGTTAGATTAGTGTTAGGATAGTTCCATAATTAAGGATATTATTTATAGGTTTACTTCCAAAAATTTTAATATTTTAATTAAAAAATTATAAAAACAAAAAAATGATAACAAATTCATGAAGTGTATTATTTACACGGTGTGAATATATCAGGGTCAAAAAACCAATTAAAATTAAGAATTATCATGTCATGTATTATTTAAAAGCTGTTAAAGTCACAAAATAGTTTTAAAATATATGAGTTGGGGTTCACAGTCGGCACCCCCTATCCCCACTTCTTCACTCCCCCATGACGCCACCGTATATCGTCATATCTTCCACTTTATCATCAAATCATCACTCCTCCTCTTCCTATAGTTTTAAAATCATTCATCCATTCCCATTTAATATGTTTGCTTTTACTATTCAAATAATGGTGTGAACCAAAACAATAAGGTGTGCTTTTTAATGAGAATATGATCCTCTGTCTCCCAATTTTTGGACACCTGCACAACAATCATAACCCACATATTTGGGCCCCTCATCATCTGCATCTAGTTCTGTTTCACCCATAGCCTATGGCGATTCCTAGTCCACATCCAATCTTTAGAAGGGTGATACCTCATGAACATTGATTAAAATATTTTGTATACATAGTTTGATGTGTTTTATATGTTAATTAATTTAATATTAATTGATTTATTATAATATTGGTGCCTACTATTAATGTTTTTCAAACTCTTGTATAAGATTGTCTTTTGGATAAAAAGGAAGGAAAATGTTGGAATTGAGGAACAAAAAGGGACTTCATGCAGAAAGGGAAGCAAAGAATTATGAAAGGACCTGAAATTAAGAAACTTAAAGTATCTAGGACAGTTAAAAATGGTGTAATCCCCTGATATAGAAAAAAAACGTTGATTTTATAGCACAACATTTTGAAGGGTCTTTGTGACATATTTTTGACTCGGTCATCCATTTAACACCATTTTTGAACCTATAGAACCATATGGGAGACCATGTGGAACAAAAAAATTGGATTCCAGACAAGTGAATTTCATATCATCTAGCGTGGAGAAGAGTTACCAATAGGAGGCTGTTGTATGGTTTCGATCGATATTACTTCTTAGATATAGTTTTATTATGTTTTTAATTCCTTTATTTCATATAATCATTGGATACATCATATTTTAATAATATTATTTATTTTCATTCATTATCTTTACCATTCACTATCATATATTATCCTCCCAATGTATTTGGGTTTAATCATCATTGGCGATCAGCCAATGGTGGTTTGGTAAAACCTATAGGGTGAGCTGAATCAGTCAAAGGGGATGCGTTCCATCATTGTGTGTTTTAGCTTTTCTCATGGACATGATTTTATTTGATAGTATGATGTTGAGCTTAAGAATATACACTATTAATAACTAAATTATTGTAAATATGTTTTCAATAATGAAAGAACCACGACCTGATTGAGATAATTTATCCATGGTCATTGAATTGAATTACTCTTCTAATTTTGGAAATTTGATCATAAAGAATCCAATTCTTTTAATTTATTTGACCATGAAGAATTGGGATTATAGTTTCGATTTATAGGGAATGAACATTTCTTATATCAATGAAATAGTTTGATTTCACAATGACCGCATAGTCTTTTATTACACAAAAATTTAAAATTTATAAACCTTACAAACTACTATTACTATGGTAAGAAGGGTGTCGATCCACAAAGAAGGACTTACGTTGTGCTAAACCAAATTAAAACTAAAACCCAAAAAAGAAAAAAAAACTATATCAAAAACTAAATGCAAACAATAAAGAAAACAGAAATAGTAGGTGTGAAAATGAAAGTGAAATGGTGAGATATATAGCTTGAAGAGAGAATAAACAGTAATGATTATTTTAGGGTCCTCAGGCTGCTTTGAACTGATTAAAAATTAATTATTATCTTATGCTTCATTTAATTCAATGAATCAGTGCATAAAAAATGGTGCCCATACATTGAGTTTCCACTTCAGTCGATCAACAATACTTGATTAGCTTCAATGAGTCTTGATCTTTCGATCTTGACCCTTGGATAAATATTCTTAAATTAGAGAATAGATGCATTAAACTTTTCCAATTCTCGGTACTTAGGTCAATGATCCATGGTTAAATGATTCACTACCACACCCGTCAGTTGTTAGGTAAAGTAAAATGATACTCAAAATGAACTGAAAAGAAAACCGAGCAACAAATTCGCAATGAGCAATCAGATTAACAAAACAAGACAAATAGATGGATGATCAGTTCTCTACAGCAAGATTCCACTAATCTACTTAACTAAACATTAAAATAGTAAAATATATAGAAACGTAAAATTAATGAAGAAGCATCTCCCATGAGATTTCTCCTCTCTCCAGTTTCAGCTCTGATACTGATCTCATGATCAATGTATGTCTGCCTCTGTTTCTGTGATGAGATGGATCGAGGGTTGATCACCAGGAATTGATGGATCGAGGGATCTCTAGATGGAAGAATGGATGCGCGCACCATAGAATAATGTTCGGGAATTCCCCTGAACCTCTCTCTCTCTATCTCTCTCCATATATGAATTCCACGTGCACTCATAATAGAAAAAATATTTCCCTCTGCATGATATCCCTGTGCGAAAAAATAAAACAAATGTGCACATGAGTGAGAAAAAATGAAAATATTTTATACGTATACTACATAATAATATCACTACATAAAATTAATGAAAAATAACTAAAAATATACATATTTTATAATATCTATTATTATTATTAATATACGTAAATATATATAATATTACATAAATATTAAAATTTTATTTACTTTAATATTATTATTATATACTATTTAGATTAACTATTATATACCCTATATGTTATTATATATGTTATATTATCTATGTTATGAGGTATTTCAATAATGTTATTAAATATTATATATATGTTATTATATATTATAATATAATAATAAAATAAATTAAAGGTAAAAGTGGGGTGGGGGGGGGGTCATGCGAATCAAGAAGAGAGGTAAGAGGGAAGCAGGGCTCGGGGTTTCACATTGAGTAGGGGTAGAGGTGGTGATGGCTTAGTGACGACACTGAAGAGTCAAGGCGAGGGGTCATGGGGTTTGGGTGGCTCGCCAGCGATGGTTGGTTGACGTCACATGGGAGAGAGGCGATGCAGTTGTGAGGGGGAAGCATGGACATGGAGAGGAAGGGAGGCGAGTTTCAGGTAGAGGGAGAGGCGCCGACATGGAGATTGTATAGGGGGTGAAGAAGGAGGGGAGAAGAGAAGATATTCATGGAGGGCGTGAAACGGTGGTGAAATGGTGAAGACTGTGGGTGGTGCAAAGCAGGAAGGAGTGACCGGAGCTGGCGGGGGAAACAGCTTAGGGTCGGTGCGTCACAGATGGAGGAGGGCGGTAGGGGGTCTTGGCGCAGGAGTAAGGGGTAGAAAGAGGGAAAGTGGTGGGGATAGAGGAGAGAAATATGGGTGCATATGAGTGGGGTTTCAACGCACAATGAAGATGGGTCCGGTTAGGTTTCTCCAGTGGAAACCGGTGTGAGGTCAACCTGATCTGGGTTGGGGTTTGGATTTTGATTTCTGATTTTTGATTTGTTCACTTTATATGTTCTTGAAATTCTATGATTATTTGGATTTTTTGTGTTTGAAGCTGTGAGATAAAGTATGAGATGAGGGAATATATGTTTTGATGTGTTGCTGGTGCTGGAATGAAGGACATGCGATTGCGGTAGTGGGTTGGGATGAGGAAGTGGAGCAACGTAACGGTGCGAAGATATGTTGCGCCACTCATTCTAAAATGGTGCCACAGTGAGATGGGTATTGAACAGTGTGACATGCCATGATTGTTGAAATGGTGAGAGTGGTTGGAGTCAAGATAGTGGCACCGTTAAGGTGTGAAATAGAGGCTGGGGGAATGGAGAAGTGGTGACACCGTGACAACAATGAAACTATGGCACACAACAACACCTACAAGTCAAACAAACCAAACAAAACATAAAAAATAGAATAAATAAAAACTTTTATAAAACCAAGAAATAGATTAATAAATAAATTGATTAAATTAAATATAATAAGATCAAAAACTAAATAAATAAGACAAAGTTAAATAATAAAATTAATTATGCTTAATTTAAACGAATGAATTTATTAGTATTAATAATTTTAAACAAATTTAATTTAAACCAAACTAAAATAACTAAATTCACATGTTTAAATTAGACAAAAAATTAATTAACCAATTAATAAATTAAATAATTAATTGAATAATTAAAAAATCTCAACTGAATAAAATTAAATTGTTCAACTAATTAAATTATTAAAAGAAT
The DNA here is from genome assembly GCA_963277665.1 of Viscum album. NCBI lineage: Eukaryota > Viridiplantae > Streptophyta > Magnoliopsida > Santalales > Viscaceae > Viscum > Viscum album. Next base: position 840,688 of record CAUJRU010000332.1, on the reverse strand, counting down.
TAAAAACTAACATGTAAAGTTTATTTATTTACAATTTAAGAATAAGTAATTAATTAATTAAATTAATGAATTAAAAATTATTAAAAACTAATAAAAAATTGAATTATTTAAATGAAATTAAAATAATAAGTTAATTTTATTATGGAAAAACCATAAAAAATAAAAAAAACACACTTGTAATAAATAAACACGTTTTTTATAATGTAATTTACAATACACCACAATTGATAAATATTACAAAAAATACAATAGTTTGATATTAACAAGTACACAATAATATAAAAAAGGATGTGGAAAAGAATGTGAAAACACTGCCACATCAAACTCCCCCACAATTAAAACATTGTTAGTCCTCATACAAGTGCATGATTTTAAACATTAAAATCGCAAGATGATTTGTGATTTTAGCTCCAAAAATGCATGATAAAACATTAATACCCAAAAGAAAAAGACCAAATAGTGGGTCTGACTCTCCAAAGGGTGTTAAAATATGATGTCTTGAAAAGCTTCAAAAACTCATTGGAAGTCAAAATACACACAAATTTATACACTGTCAAGTATGTCATGCCTTCTTCATGTACTCATTAACTATCCTACTTCACCTTCCAATTTATGTTCTAATTCAAGGAGGGATGAAAGTTTAAATGATGTGGAACTCAAAACATAACCAAAGGAACCTTCCATTATCACCTTCCCCCAGGATTCCAAAATTAATTTACATTAATTTCATCACTTTGTTGATTCAACTCAAATTAATTTTAACCAAGTTGTTAGGACCAATATGGGCCTATATAACCTGAGAGGGGGGGGGGGTAAATCAGGGTATGGATATTCTTTTTCAAAGTCCATCCTGCCCCACTGGATCTTGACCTCTTTATTACAAGGGTCACTTTGTTTTCACTTGTGTGTTTATTATGATCACTTATTTTCTTCTTTATCTGATGATGATGCTTTAAATGAAATGCAGGGAAGTAATCAGGCAGACACAAAGATTTTTTACTTGGTTCACCCTCACTGGGCTACGTCCAAGGAGCATACGCCGACAAGTTGCCGGTCGTACCTAATTCCAATATTCTTCACTAGATGTGGATACAATGGTTCGGGCTAGACCACTTCTATGACCAGGCTCACTGCCTTTAAAAAGTTTAGGGTTAGCTCACTGCTTTCCCAAGGGTCACTCCCTGTTTCTCTCTCTCTGGCTCACTGCCGGTGGAGAGGATCACCTTCTTCCTCTCCCTTTGCTCACTGCGTCGGAAAGGATCCACTCACAGTTTATAGACCTGTACTTCTCTTCATTTCTATGAAATAATGCATCTTCCTTTGTATGTATATGCTCTATTGAAGTAAAAATTTCACCCGTAGATGAATATCTCATTGCACCGAAGGTATCGTGAAAACTTTCAGCTTCCATGCAGCCTGAAAATCACTGCTAGAAATAAACCTTACTTCACGTGCAACTCAATCTTGGCACGCAAGTATAGGCACACAAGTTACAACTGGTGCACAAGTCTTCCTCAACTACTTGCATGACTCAAGCTTCTTCAACTCAAAACCTGCGCGACTCACTTCCTTCCTCACCTAAACCACCTCAGGCACGCAACTCACCCTTGGCGCGCAACTTCCTACTCTGGCGCGCAAGTCCCACTTGCGCGACACACCACCACTTGTGCTACTTCCACACCTGCATGATAGGAGCTCTGATTTCTCAAAGTGTTGAACCTCGGTGAATAATGAGGAGGGGTGGTCCGGTATTTATAGGAAATTTGACCACCCTACGCGACTGCGCACAACTCTCCCTTAGACACGCATGTCCCAGCGCGCAAGTCTCATCCCCTGCAAGTTACTTGCGTGACCCAATTCCAAACTTGCACGAAACTCTTTCCTTTGCAATATTTTGATCTTCTAATCTTGAAAAACCATAAGCGCGCAAGTTCTCAAGATTCCAATGCATCGTCGCACAAGTCTCTTCACGGCGCGCAAGTCACCTGCACGACACCACCAATACTTGCACGAAACTTTTCCCTTTTCCATATTTTGATGATATGATCTTGAAAAAAATGGCACTCAAGTTCCCAAGCCTTCATGTACACGGCGCGGAAGTACCTTTTCCAAAAACCACATCTCTTCATTTGTCGATTTTCAGGCACAAAAAATTGGAAAACACTGGAAAACGGCGCCACCTTGTATCTGTTCTTTTTGTACCACCTCCAGATCATCCATTACATTGTTGAAGTTCTTGAAGACAACAATGATCATTGACCACATCTCTTGAACTCAACATTCCACCATGAAATACCCTTTGTAAGCAAATTTTTATGTCATGGTTTTCTTTGTCAACAATCACCACTCAGATGTCTACTTTGTCAACAAATTCAATCACCTCAAAAATGCTTCAATGATACCTTGAGGGATTTTTTCCTAAAAATCTCCCCCTACGGGTTTGTTTACAACTCTTCCATAAAAAGATACTTTGTTTATTCTTCAGCCACCATTCGCCTCATTGAAATTCTGATAGAAATCAAGGATTTACTCAACACATACTCTAAGCCCACATGAGCAATGCTCGGCGTGAGAAATAAGAGTAAATGAAAAGTTAATCAAGGAATCAATTCATCTCTGACATCCACACTCTCCAACACCACTCTTCTGCTTTTATTATGATCCTCAGCTGTCGTGATATCTATTTTTTGATCGATCACTTCTAGCATCGTCAGATTTAATACTCTCCCCCTTTCTTCTCACAGCTTCAACTCTTGTCAGCTTCAAAACCTCTTTAGCCCTATTTCCTGTGTTGTCCAAGATAAGCTCTAGCTAAGCACGTTCAACTAGCTTCAACTCCCCCTATCTAGCTGCTCCACCTATCAGTTTCTACCCATATCATTCACGATTTATCAAATTTCCACACTGTCTCCCCCTTGAACAATCACTATTTTCTCCCCCTTTGTCAAGAAACCCAAAGGTCACTCTTTTGTAGTCTGTAACAGAGTAGAGAACACATATCAGCACATTAGGGAAAAACACATCATACCTCGGGGAGAGGGGGGGGGGGTTCCACATCCACACTATTTCAAGTGCGGGGAGTCGACTGAACTCCCAGAGCCAGTCGATTCCTTTTAAATGATTCCTTAGGTAAGACCTTTTTCAGAATGTCTGCAACCTGTAGCTATATAGGCACAAACTCCAACTTCACAAGCCCTTGCTCCACTTTCTCCTTGATAAAATGATATTTGATCTCAATGTGCTTGGTCCTTGAGTGATTAATTAGATTTTTACTAAGATTGATAGCACTTGAGTTATCACACTGGATTCCAATCGGAGACTTCACTTCAACTCCCATATCGCCAAGCTGCTGCTTCATCTATAATAACTGTGTGCATGCTTGAGTGGCTACAATATACTCAGCTTCTGCGGTGCTTAATGAAATGCAATACTTCTTCTTTCTTAACCATGCAATAAATAGTCCACCAAGATAGAATTCACCTCAAGATGTTGATTTTCTGTCATCTATTGAACCGGCCCAATGTGCATCAGTATATCCCAATAACACTACCTGAGATTTGTCATTATAAGTTAAGCTGAAGTCCACCGTGCCCTTGATATACCGAAGTATTCTTTTCACTGTGAGCATGTGGATTTCCTTGGGATTACTCTGATATCTCGCTTCTTGGCATGTGGTGAAAACAATATCAGGCCTTGTTGCAGTTAAGTACAATAGACTTCCAATAATTTGCCTATATTATGTGATATTAACTGCCTTTCCATCCTCATCTTTTGATAATTTCATCTTGGTAGCAACCAGAGTCTTCATCTCCTTGGAATTTTCCATGCCAAACCTTCTTAACACCTCCATGTCATATTTGGATTGAGAAATTAATGTTCCATTCCTTCCTTGTGTCACCTGTAGACCAAGGAAAAACGTTATCTCTCCAATCATTGACATTTCAAACTCATTTTTCATGAATTCGAAAAACTGTATGCACTGAGCTTCATATGATCCACCAAATATTATGTCATCGACATAGACCAGTACCATCATCATTTGATTACTATTGTTGTTGAAATAGAGATTATAATCAAGCCGTGATTTGTTTTGAATCACTACGCCATCTTTATTCATCTTGTTGCAATAAACCCATTTAGTCCTGATGAAATTCTTGTCTGCTGGCCTCGAAACATTCTCCCACATCTGATTCTTCTAAAAATGATCTAGCTCTTCATTCATAGCCCGAACCTAGTTTTCATCTTCAGCTACATCAGAAAAGCATTTCGGCTCAACCTAAGATAGAAAAGATGCCTGCTGTAGTGATTTCATTTTCCTTGTTTGAACTGGAGCTGACTAATCACTGATGATATTCTGCCTGTCAATTTCAGCTCAAATTTTTGGTTTTTGTGCAGATAAGGATTTTAATTCCTCATAGTCAGCATCAATATCTTCTTCTGAATCAACTTCAGCCACTTCTTCTCTCCCTGAGTCTCATTCCACTTAATCTCTCTTAACAGAAAACTTCTCACTGGGTCATTTTTTAATGATGCATTTTCTTTGAACTTCTTATCTCATATTTCTATTGACAGGACTTTGATTTTCTCTCATAGCATCTTGGTATCCTGAAAGCATTTAGATGATACCAAATTGTTATAACAGAATAGATAATCATGAAATCCTGTGTGTTACTTCTTGGCCCCCAATCATTCTTCATGAAAATAAACATTCATACTTCATATCGCATTGTGATCTTGCATCTGATTAGGATATAGAATTCTCCCCCTGTGTTATGCAACTCTTCCATCTGTTAGGCCCAACTGTATTGACCCATAACCATTATTTTCCTCATGCATCATTTATTCTCATATTCCAATCAGAATTGAGCCATTAACAAAATATCTAAGCCTACTGAGTTGGAACTCAGTGTAGGAAACAAGAGACAAAGTCAATAACACAATCAATTCCTGTTGTGCTCTATTCCTCCCTTTCATCATCAACTTTGATACTTGATTTGAGTCAATCAAAACACGAAATCATATCATATCTCCACTTTTCATCTTTAGATTCCACTTCCCCTTGGATCGTATCTCCCTAAAACCTGAAACACATCAATCATAAGTTAATAGCATTTATATACATATGGAAAGGGGAAGTTTCTTGAATACTCAAGACGAGGATAGTGGTTGATCCTGATGGGTCAACCATTTTATTCTTTCTTGGAGCGCATAACATTCCTTTATTTCTTCCTCCAGCTGCCTGGCTAACTTCAACTGCTCTGGCCATATGACTAAGCATTCATTACCTGCATGCTGAGTCTTTTTCTGATATGAAGGTTCTGTAGGCCTGGCCTTTCTCACCATTTTGGATTTAAACCCACTAGTACACATTTCCATCTTTGATGTTCCACTAAAATTCCATTTCTCTTGATTCCTACTCTGAGCAGGAATATCTTTTTGTTCCATATTCCCCTGCTTCTTCCACCATTGCAAGGATCTTGCATCTTCTTCCAGTTTTCGATGTGGAACACGACCTGTGAATTTTTCATTACATTCTTTGTTCATCTTTATTTTATCAGATTTCTGAGTCACCACACTCTTTTTTCACTGGTGGTGAGTCCTCCATTGAACATTTATTCTTCTTTATCACAGCTGGAGTAGATCTCCCCTTAATCTTCCAGGTTTGTCAACATTCTCTCCTTGAGAGCTATTTTGAGTATAACAGATGAGGTGACTAATACACCTTTTTTTCAGCTCTATGTGATTCCTCTAAGGCTCTAATACTATTCATCTCCTTGCCACTTTGTCTCTTAGTGTAGAATTTCTCATTACGTGTCATTAGAGTCGAGAATCTCCTTTCGAGTTCCCTTTCCATTCTTGTGTTCTTCTTGCTGCAATTTCTTTACAAATGCCCATAATCTGAACATATAAAACATTTTCCATCAAAGGAATACCTAATTTTGTCACTTCTATGTCGAGATGCTCATACAACTTGATTTCTTCTTCTGACACAGGGCTCTTGAGCTTCCTGGCACATACTCATGGTGTGTCCCATTCTTTTACAGTAATTGCATTTAATGGATGCTTTCCTCCGAGAGACTCTTCTCTCTGATTTTTCATGATGCTTCTTCTTATTCTCAGATTTAGTAATGTTTCTGTTTTCACAGCCTGAGATGTATTCCAGAGCCTCTGAACAGAAGCTTGACGTGTGGACATGAATCCCACAAAAAAAGAACATGTCATCACTCCTTTTTGTAACTGTCCTCTTAGGTCTATCTTCAACACCTATATGTTTTTCTTCACTCCTAGAACTATTTATGACTCGCATTCTATCGTGCATGGGAGGGGATTCATCATATCCAATGCCAGATTTTCCCAAGCTATATGGTCTTTGAGCTGAGAAAATATTTTGTTTTTTCTCCTCAGAAATCTCATACTTCCTTTTCACTTTATCATCACCTTCCGAAGGACAATCAAATAGTAAGTGCAGTGCATCCTTCAACTTAGGTTTTCATTTATCCCTTGATATCTCCATTTCTTTCTTGGATTTCTATATTACTTCCCCCAATTGTTGAATCTTCTTATTTCTTGATTCAAGTTGAGCATTGAGTTCTTTTCTAAGATTCTTACCTCTACTCAACTCATCTTCTAGTTCCCATGTGAGATTTTCTACCATGTCACCTTGCTTCATTACTTTCAATTTTTCCTCAGAAATAGATTTAGTGAAATATTCATTCTCTTGTTGTAGCCTTTGATTCTTTTGAAATTATTCAGACAACTGTGCTGCTAGATCATCATTTCTAGATTTTAGATTCTGAACTTCATCTGACTTTTGATTCTCTTCATAATCACCAGCCTTTTGTTTTCCTTTAATTTTAGCCACCTTTTTTAGTTATTCACCTTGAGAATCATTCTTCTCCTTTAGGTCAGTATCCACATCAATAATCCATTGATTTAAGCCTCTTAGCTTGTTGACCTTAATCTCAAATACTTTTATCCGGATGTCTTTAGATTTTACTTCTTCATCCAATTTCCGGTCCAGTTTCTTTGTCATGTTGACAACATATACTGGTGGCTTCCTTCTCAAAACTTATTCATCATCAGTTGTTTCGGTATCACTTTGATGTTCATGTACTTCACTCATTCCAACATCTTGATAGAGTGAATCAATATTTTCTCTATCAGATTCATCCAGGCCTTATTTTAGTAAGCTGTTTGATTCTTTTAATTGAATCACACTTTTTCCATACACACTTCCACACTGAGGAATACCACATGACTTCTGATTCTTCTTTGATGTTTTTCCCTTTTCCATGGAACACCGAGATAAGAGAAGACTGATTCTTTAACCACATAGATCGACTACACCAAGTCCGAGCAAACAAAACTAATAAAAGAAATTGTCCCTCTGATACCAATTGATATGACCAATAGGGGCCTATATACCCTGAGAGGGGGGGGGGGGGGGTGAATCAGGGTATGAATATTCTTTTTCAAAGTTCTTCCTACCCCACTAGATCTTGACCTCTTTATTACAAGGGTCACTTTGTTTTCACTTGTGTGTTTATTACGATCACTTATTTTCTTCTTTATCTGATGATGATGCTTTAAATGAAATGCAGGGAAGTAAGCAGGCAGACACATAGATTTTTACTTGGTTCACCCTTACTGGGCTACGTCCAAGGAGCATACGCTGACAAGTTGTCAGTCGTACCTAATTCCACTATTCTTACCTAGATGTGGATACAATGGTTCAGGCTAGATCACTTCTATTCCCAGGCTTACTTCCTTTACAAAGTTTAGGGTTAGCTCACTGCTTTCCCAAGAGTCACTCCCTGTTTCTCTCTCTCTGGCTCACTGCCAGTGGAGAGGATCACCTTCTTCCTCTCCCTTTGCTCACTGCGTCAGAAAGGATCCACTCAAAGTTTATAGACCTATAGGTCTCTACATTTATATGAAAGAATGCATCTTCCTCTGTATGTAGATGCTCTGTTGAAGTACAACTTTCACCCGTAGATGAATATCTCTTTTCACCGAAGTTATCGGGAAAACTTCCAGCTTCCATATAGCCCGAAAATCACTACTGGAAATAAACATTACTTGGCGCGCAACTCAGTCTCGACGCACAAGTATAGGCGTGCAAGTCACAACTAGCTCACAAGTTTTCCTCAACTACTTGCGCGACTCAATCTTCTTCAACTCAAAACCTGCGCGACTCACTTCCTTCCTCACCTAAACCACCTCAGGCGCGCAACTCACCCTTGGCGCGCAACTTCCTACTCTGGCGCGCAAGTCCCACTTGCGCGACACACCACCACTTGTGTGAATTCCACACCCACGCGATGGGAGCTCTGATTTCTCAAAGTGTTGAACTCCGGTGAAGAATTAGGAGGGGTGGTCCGGTATTTATAGGCAATTTGACCACCCTGTGTGTCTGCGCGCAACTCTCCCTTCGACATGCAAATCTCGGTGCACAGGTCTCATCCCCTGCAAGTTACTTGCGCGGCCCAATTCCAAAATTGTGCGAACCTCTTTCCTTTGCAATATTTTTATCTTCTGATCTTGAAAAACCATAGGCTTGCAAGTTATCAAGCTTCCAAGGCATCAACGCGCAAGTCTCTTCACAGCGCGCAAGTCACCTACGCAACACCACCAATACATGCTCGAAACTTATCCCTTTTCCATATTTTGATGATCTGATCTTGAAAAACATATGGCGTATAAGTTTCCAAGACTTCATGTACACGGCGCGCAAGTCCCTTTTCCAAAAACCACTTTTCTTCATTTGTCGATTTTCAGGCCCAAAAATTTGGAAAACACTAGAAAATGGTGCCACCTTGTATCTGTTCTTTTTGTACCACCTCCAGATCATCCATTCCTTTGTTGAAGTTCTTGAAGTAAACATTGATCATTGACCACAGCTCTTGAACTCGACATTCCACCATGAAATCCCCTTTTTCAACAAATTTGTATGTCATGGTTTGCTTTGTCAACAATCACCACTCAGATGTCCACTTTGTCAATAAACACAATCACCTCAAAAATGCTTCAATGATACCTTGAGGGATTTTTTCCCAACACAAGTCAATTTCTCCCTTCTTCATCTGGGTTCAAAATTCCCCTCACCTTAATGAATTCATTTTTGACAGCGTAACTTTATTTTAATTATTTCCAACCATAATCCATGTGCATGGAAATGTTCATAGCACTTATTAAGATTGAAATGGATTTATTTATTCACAAAAACTCACCCAATGCACCTTGTATCAGATACTCCCTATGGGATCCCATTTTCTCATTTTACTCCAGTTACAAAGGACTTAACTAATAATCATTAGAGTTTACTTCCTAATGTTTTTGAATATTATTATTTTCAAAAAGTGTGAGTCCCCTAGGTTCCACTGAAAACTTATAGTTACCCCATGTCCTGATCCTCATTCCACAATACCTACCCTGTTACACACCCTGCCTCAGTACCTAAACAGATAGATCCATAAAACAATAGACAATTCTACTCAGCAATCACTCAAACTTAACAGTTTCATACTAAGTGCCACTCTCAACATCTGACAAGTAGTTATCCACTAAACAGGACAAAAATGAATTACCAATGAACTTACAATGACCATCAAGTGATGTAAGAATTTGGAAATTTTGAAAGATATTGAATTTTTTAAATAAATTGACTATTTTATTGAAAAAACTTCAGGTTCTTCAGGTTCAAGAAGGGAGAATTCGACATTATACTAAAATGACCCCTCTCCCATACACATAAAACCCAACATTGTCCCCAATGTTGAAATCTAAGGTGGAAGATAGTTTAAGTTCAAAAAAGAAGGAAATTTTAGCTTAAAAAAGGATACAGAGAGGGTAGAAACATGGTTCAAAAATTTTCTTTTCCACACAAAAAAGAAAAATAAAATAAAAGAAAAAAAACTGAAGAACCCAACCCTACCAACCATCAACCACAACAGTTTCAAATATATTCAAATGTTCATGCTTTTAATTTTTAAGAGAAGGGAATATATTACTCAATGTACTTAAATTTTCAGTATTGTTATCAACATTGTGCCACATTAGCTCAATGGGAATAAAAACAGTGGGTGTAGAATGTTTCAAAATGTAGCTCAAAATACTTATTCATCTAAGTAGATATTATCAAGTTAACACCCTAGAAAAAAACATAATCCAAAAGTTTCAAAAATCCATGGGAACTACCCCAAAATTAGTTCACAATAGTATGTAATAAAAATGTGGAGATTAAAACAAATAGAAGCATAAAAACACTACTCCCATGAATGTGCAGCTTCTTAATTAATTTTTTAATTCCTCCCTTTACTCACCTTGTGCATGAACTCTGGATGTGAAGTTTATGTACCAACAAGATAAAACAATTTAATATGTAACACCCCAAGCTTCCACAATACGATTCTCTTTGAATAATACAGTAGCGTGTGTTGTATGTAACTTCAAGATCTAACATACCACGACCAATCAAACTAGCCGTTATGAATAATAATACCCACTTTTTGAAATTTTATAACTATTATCTTTCAAAATGGACTTCATTTTTGGATTTTTAATATCGAAATTATCTTAGGGTGATATTTTGGTATTTTACTGAAAACTTTCAATTTCTGATGAATAGTGAAAAAAACTTAGTTAAAGTTTAAAACCGAATTTTTATTTAAATAATTATTTATTTTATTTAAATTTAATTAAGGTCAAAATAGATATATAATAACAATAAAAGTTCAATTTTATTCATTGGAGTTAGTTTAGAATAATTTTTGATATATAAAAAGTTTATTGAACTTTTCACCGTCTTTTACCCACCTCCTAAGAGAATTTGGAAATTCACATAAAACTTAATTTAACCATTTATATGAGTGGAATTACAAAAATCTGAGAGACATGGTTAATATCAAGGAGTAAAATGTGGTTCAATAAGATAAAAATAATTTTTTGGTGAATAGTAAATTTTACTTTTATTTACCACACTTAAAAGTAAATAGGGTAATTAAGGGTAAAAATGATATTAATATTACCCTAACACATGTCATAATTCTATTGGACAAGTGTATCTCGACCAAAACCAGTATTAGGAATACAATATTATCATTTAGGTCCACTTGGATTAGATTAGGACATTTATTATTATTTAATTCAAAGAAGAGTTAAAAGAGTTAAAATCAAAGTTTAATAACTAAAACATTTTTAATATAAGGTTATACATAAGATAAATTAGATTATAAATATTAATTAGAAAGATAAAGATATTTCCTACATAATGGTATTTTATTTATCATTTTTAGACATTAAATAATTTAATTTATTTATGACACAATAATGATACAGTAATTACCGTATTAATGAATGATTAAGATAATTGATATTATAAATACCCAAATAAATGTAATTTGTGACATTTTATGAATTATAATAATTTTATAGGTTAATATGACAAATTAATATTGGTTATATGAATTTTATTCGAAGTAATAATACTGTTATGAATTTATCAAAAATAAAATACCCAATAGTGTCAAAATTGACATAAAAGAGTTTTTAAAACAAATATTATATTATTAATCGATATTCTATTTATAAATATCTAAGGTTAGGCCAAAAGAATTATATCAAGATAGTTGTATCATTAATAGACCACTTGGGGGTCGATTGGAAGTTTATAGTAAGTTTATTAACCATATAATATAAAAATACAAAGAGACATGGTAAATGTGAAACTAATTAACTAAGAGTTAAAACTAAATGATAAGGTTAATATAATGATCAAAAACTATATAAAACCTATTGGTTGGGTGGTTTTCGACCCATACCCACCTTAAACTTTAAATAATCCACTTTTGAGCCATTAAAAACCGAATATGAATTTATTATATAATAATACTTTATGTTTTCCTAAAGAGCCCCTCCCCCCTTATAAAACGACACCACTTCTAACCAATTCTTCACACCTTCAAAGCCTTTTGGATCAGCCAAACCCTACCCTAATATTCTCTCAACTTACCTCACTTCAACCTAGAGGCCTTAGTTTGATCAGAAATCCAACCTAAGGATCCCTTTTGATCAAATCAAAAGGAAGAACCCGAAGAAGAGGTAATGTTTTCACCACCCTCTTTCAAGTTCCTTTCTTCTTCAACTTATTCTTTCTTTGTTATCTACATTCTAAAATAATAACTCTAGTATCTTCTATATACTGTGATGTTATTGTAAATATGGTACAACCATATTTAGTATTCTATCCATCCTTTGAATGACATGTCACCATAAGTGCGTAAGTACGACCTACCGTCTCCACGTCGTGGTGTAATTGTTATTCAATACACTATTATTTGGATGGGTATAATAATGATGTATAATTAATATAAATAATAAATATAACATGATAATGATTCTGTTTATATGGTATAACATCCAATTATATGTTATCTTAATATCAAAATAATGATATTGTCGCTCGTGCGTACGTACGGATCACTGTCTCCACGAACGCGATGAGATTCATTCCCCATCGTATCCATTCAAGACTAAATTTTATTTGATGATTAAAAATAATTTTTAGAGACATGATATCATTCTGGATATGAATAATATACATACCATCCATAACAAATATGGCTCACATAACAAATAATATAAAGAAAAACGAATCCGTTAACAACCGAAACGATAATAATACTAAGATATTATTAACAAATAAAGTTTAAAAGATCATATATGATATCATATTAATGTATATGATTCATGTATAATTTAATAACAATTATTTAACCATTATATAGGAGTTTAACCTACCCTCAACCAAGGAAAAGTACAAGGTAAGGGTTTATTTCACATTCTCTTCATTATCCGAGGTTGTTTATACGTAATTATCTTCTAGGACCTCTTTATCATCCACATCCATGTTTCTTAAAAATGTATTTTAAATAATTATTACCATTTTATAGACTCTGGGTTAAAGTTATTTATACCCTTTTTTTACTTTTTATAAGAAGTTTATAATGGAATCTTTCCGTCATTTTCCAAACAAGGTCATTTTTTACCTTTTCGACAGAATTAAGGTAAGAATGTTTTTTTAACTTATACGGAGGGTGCGAATATTATCCGTCGTTATTACACCATTGATGCTTTCCTTAAAATCTTATAAGAATATTTTCAAAATAAAGGTTTTATTTAGAATTATGTGACTTTTAAATGATTAAAAAAAAAGAGATATTTCTCTCAAATAGTTTCGATTTCATCTATGTCAACATCCTTTGATGGATTTTAAGCTTATTTGATGATGATTTATTATGATACAAAACGTACATATTGTATTGAAGGTTTTGTGATATGTTTGAATGTGGATGTGTTATTTTTATACCAGTCATGGTTTATGGAGAAAGTATTGACATTTCGTATGCTAGTTTTAATACGAATGTTTATGTTATGTTTAAACCGGTTCATATGGGAAATGCATTGGAATTAATAAGTGACGGGTGGAGCCCTCTATAGATCCTCGATGCATCGGTAGGTCTCATGAGACGAACTAGTGTCTTCGCCTAAGGCGTTGACAAAATCTTATTTATAGTCTTGGCATAAGGCCTTGACTATGTGGTTATGATATTCTGACATTATGAATTCAATCATTATGAAAGTGGTTATTGATATTGTATGTGATTATTAGACTAGTAGAATATACATGTGAATAAGTAAATGACATTATTTAATTTTATCTTTTCCATATTATGCTTAAGTTCATGTTTAAAAGGCTTTTGTTTTAGCTATACACTGCCTTATATGTTTATGCTTATTTATGAATGTTTCAACTATATTTTTATCCTTACTGGGCATTTGAGATCACCCCTTTCTATGTTTTATTTTTCCCAGGATGTGAAGAAGTATTTTATGAATGAACTGCTGGGATAGTATAAGGGGATATGAGTGTGGAGACAAGATGTTGTTGTATTTTTCACTTCATGATGTAATGTAAACTTTATGAATGTATCTAGTGTTTCCAAGGATTCTAAACTAATCGGTCGTTCGAGACTTGATCTTTTTTTATCATGCCAATGTTATGTAATAATACACTGACTCTGGGTAACTGGGGTTGGTGCATTATAGTTGGTATCAGAGAAAGTTTAGTACAAACCTTGGAAACTAGATTTAGATAAACTCTGATTAGAGCACATATCCCTAATATAGACTTTGAGGATTAGTATATAAGAACTTTCTAGAATTTTGGTATTGTAGATATTTTGTGAGTTTTTCGAGCAATACATCCCTATCTGGATACGATTAGGTAGAGGTGGCTCTGGAACAGATGTACCTAGGGGTAAAACCGAAAACAACTCTTTGAGCTAGACTCAAACGAGAACTGGTGCACGACAATGAGCCTTGCTGCACTCTTGGTTACGACACTCCTGGGGGATATGATTAGGATAATTCTCATATTCATTACAAACCATTATGAAGGGTTTATGAGTATATACTTCCTCAAAGAAAACATTCTTATGATTATGGATTATATCCATAAACTGTTCAATTTATATTAAGCATTTTACAAGTTTGGAATTATTTATTTTGATTCATAAACTGATCTAGTTTATGCCATTTTTTAGAAATGGATCCTAGTGGAAGCAATGGAAACCGTATCAATGCACACACTCCATGTAGGGATTTCCCTCCTGATCAAGATAATTATAGTGGAGCTGGTGATGCAACTGGTGCTGATCAGCTAATCACCATACTCAGACAACTCACTCAGGTTATGAATAATAACCTTACCCATATGGAGCTCCTTGATCCGCATCCTGGAGGATCAATGTTAGATCACTTCATGAGGTAACAAACACCAACATTCAATGGGAGTAAAATTCCCTTAGTATCTGAGAAATGGATAAATTCCTTAGAGAAAATATTCAATGCCTTAGGGAGTAGTGAAAGGGAAAAAGTTATCATGGAAGTTTACCGCCTCACTAGAGATGTTGATCAATGGTGGCCATTGATTCAAAACATGAAGGAAGATGATGAAGTATAAAATATGGAATGGAGGGAGTTCAAAGAGATTTTCTTGGAAAAACACTTTCCTTGTGACCATCGAGTAGATATGGAAAGACAATTTCTGAGTCTGAAACAAAAGAAGGATGAGAAAGTCGCAAAGTATGAGGATAACTTTACAAAGTTAGCGAGGCATGCAACAGATTATATACATAACCCAAGGGGTAAGATTGATAGTTTCTTTGATGGGTTAAAACCATTTCTTCGTCGAGCATTAGTCTCAAAATCCTTATCATCATACGAAGATATTATCTCATGTGCCATTAATATAGAAAAATAATTCTCTATGTTTTACAACTTTAAAGAAAAGCAAGAGAATAAGATATCTGCTGATCACTCTGGAAATGGAAATAAGGGGAATTAGGGAAAAGTTGAATATCCATCCTATAGTTAATGTGGGAAGAAACACCCCAGAACTTTCTTGAAAGGAATGGGAGTCTGTTACAAGTGTGGTGAAAAAGGCCACCAAGCTCATGATTGCAAGGGGAAGAAAGAAGATACCGATGTTCAATACTACAACTGTAGGGAGATGTGACATTATGTAAATGAATGTCCTAAGAATCAGGGTAACTTACCTCAGAAAAGGGAAAGGGATCAAGGCCAAGATTTTGATATCACTACTACTGAGGTAGAAGCTCCGAAAGACGTGGTGGCGGGTAATTTAATGGTTTCCTCAAGTTTAGAAAATGAATTATTTGATTCTAGATCATCGCATTGTTTTATATCTTCCTAGTTTTCTAAGAAAATTAGATATTTCTAATTGGATTTAACAAGGGAGTTGTCATTTAAAACTCCTAAGGGAAGTGTCATTGCTACGAAGTTTTGTGAATCTGTTCCTATTAGAGCACATAAATGTTTTTTATCTGCGGATCTCATCACCATACCCATGATTTATTTTGATATAATCCTCGGTATGGATTGGATTTTGGACCATTATGTGAAGATTTATTGTAAGAAGAAGCAGGTTACAATTTTTGATGATGATGATAAGGAACACTTTATTTTTAGAGCAGAATCGTCACCACCTAATTCTTATCTAGATCCACCCCCAGTAGCTCAACAAAATTCAATTATTAGGGAGGAAGATAATGAAATGACTGTGGGTGAGGAAAGGAATGTTCATATAGAGGATGTACCTACTGTGAGAGAATATGTTGATGTGTTTCTAGAAGATTACCAGGACATCCTCCAGAATGATAAAGTGAGTTGTCCATTGATTTAATTCCTGGATCAAGGCCCATATCTAAGTCCCCTTAAAGAATGGCCACTATTGAATTAGTGGAACTAAAGAAACAAATAGAGTAATTGAGTAATAAGGGATTTATTTTCCCTAGTGTTTCTCCATGGGGAGCCCCTGTCCTTTTTGTTAAGAAGAAAGATGGATCTATGAGGTTATGTATCGACTACAGGGAGATCAATGCTATAATAATAAAGAACAAGTATCCCCTACCTCGAATTTTTGATTTATTTAACCAATTGCATGGAGCTCAATACGTTTCAAAGATTTACCTTCGATATGGATACCATCAGTTGTGTGTGAAGAAGGAAGACATTCTGAAGACAACATTTCAAACCAGGTACGGGCATTACGAGTTTACAGTAATGCCTTTTGGATTGACTAATGAACCCTCTGTATTCATGGATCAAATGAATAGAGTTTTCAAGGAATATCTTGATGATTTTTTGGTGGTATTTATTGAAGATATATTGGTATATTCCAAAAGCTACAAGGATCATGAAAATCACTTGCGCATTATCCTGAAGACTCTGAGAAGACATGAATTATATGATAAGTTTTTCAAGTGTGAATTTTGGCTTCAGGAGATTTCTTTTCAAGGCCATATTGTCTCTAGAGATGGAATCTCTGTTGATACTTCTAAGACAAGAGCAATCCAAGAATGGCCAGCACCAACGAGTATAACCGAGGTACGCAGTTTTATTGGTTTAGCAGGTTATTATCGACATTTCATCTATAATTTCACCCGATTGGCTAACCCATTAACAAAGCTCACACATAAAGGAGTTAAATTTGTTTGGACAAAAGAGTGTGAAGAATTTTTTGAAGAACTGAAGAGAAGATTAGTCAATTCTTTTATTTTGACTCTACCATTGATAAATGACGGGTTTGTTATTTATAGTGATGCATCGAAGAAAGGACTTGGTTGTGTCCTTATGCAGAATGACAGAGTTATTGCCTATGCATCATGGCAGCTAAAAATTCATGATCAGAACTATCTTACTCTTGATGTTGAGTTAGCTTCTGTAATCTTTTCTTTGAAGATATGGAGACATTATCTCTATGGTGAAAAATGTGAGATATATACCGATCATAAGAGTTTGAAGTATATTTTCTCACAAAAGGAACTCAACATTAGGAAAAGGAGATGGCTTGAAGTAATCAAGGATTATGATTGCATAATACATTACCACCCATGGAAGGAAAATAAGGTTGTAGATTCTTTGAGTTGAAAATATCATGGTGTTTTGAACAAGATGAGAGTTGAGAGGGATCCTATTTTCATGGATCTAGTAAAGATGGATATGGTAATCACCATGGAAGGTGAAAAATCAATACTTTTTCAAATGGTTTCCAAACCATGTTTACTAGAAAGGATTAAGAGTTATCAAACCGATTATGAAGAGTTTCAAAAGAATATTAAATCTGTGAATGATGGGATATTGAGCAACTTTGTGTATGAAGATGGAATTTTGAAATTTGGGAAGAGACTTTGTGTTCCCAATATACCTGATCTAAAAAGGGAATTGTTGGACGATGCTCATAGTTCCAATTTCTCTATACACCATGGGAGCACCAAAATGTATAGAGATTTGAAAGAACATTTTTTGTGGGACATCATGAAGAGGGAGATTGCTAATTTTGTGTCAAGATGTATGGGTTTTCAACAAGTGAAAGCTGGAAGGAAATAGCCTGGAGGAGTCATGCAACCTCTTCTCATACCTGGGTGGAAATGAGATAATATCACGATGGACTTTGTCATGGGAATACTAAATACTCCTAGAAGGAATGATGCAATATGGGTCATTTTTGAACGTCTTACCAAGTCATCACATTTTATTGATATAAGGGAATATTTACCACTTGAACGCATAGAAAGACTATATATTAATGATGTTGTGAGACTTCATGGAGTACCCATATCGATTGTTTCTGATCGTGATCCACATTTTACATCATGATTCTGGAAAAGTCTTCAGAAAGCCCTGGATACTGAACATCATTTGAGCACTACTTACCACCCCCAAACTAATGACAATTAGAACGGACTTTACAACCTTAGAAGACATGTTGAGATTATGCTAACTTGACTTTCAAGGTATGTGGGATCAATATTTACATATGGTAGAATTTTCCTATAACAATAGCTTCCATTCAAGTATTCAAATGGAACCATATGAAGCATTATATGGAAAGAGATGTCACACACCAGCCTGTTGGGATGAAGTTGGTGAGAGAAAACTTGTAGGCCCAGAGCTAGTGGGGGACACGATATAAAAGGTGAAGGTAATCCAAAACCACATCAAAGAATCTCAAATTAAGAAGAAGAGCTATGCTAATAACCGAAGGAAGGATTTGGAATTTCATGTAGGAGATCATGATTTCTTGAAGGTATCTCCATGGAAGGGAGTTATACATTTCGACAAGAAAGGTAAATTGAGTCCCAAGTACATAGGACCATTCAAAATTCTAGAATGAATTGGGTTTGTAGCTTACCGGTTGGCAATGCCTCCAAGTATCTCCAAAGTTCACGATGTGTTTCACATATCAATGCTGAGAAAATACATGCCTGACCCAACGCATGTACTCACCTAAGAGGAAGTAGAAATGGAACCCGATCTATCTTATTGCGAAGAGCCCATCATGATTCTTGATACGAGAGAACAAGTGCTGAGAAACCAGATGACTCATCTGGTAAAAATTGTATGGAGGAACCATAAGATGGAAGAGACAACGTGGGAACCCGAGGAACTTATGATGAAGAAACACCCAAGTATTTTTATATAGTAATTTTCTAGGAATTTTGAGGACGAAATTATTTGAAGGAGGGGAGAATGTAACACCCCAATCTTCCATAGTACGATTCTCTTTGTATAATACAATAGCGTGTGTTGTACGCAACTTCGAGATTCTAACACACTATGACCAATCAAACTGGCCATTATGAATAGTAATTCACACTTTTTAAATTTTATAAATATTATCATTCAAAATGGACTTCCTTTTTGGATTTGTAATATCGAAATCAGATTAGGGTGATTTTTTGGTATTTTTTTTTAAAACGTTCAATTTTTGATGAATAATGAAAAAACACTGAGTTATAGTTTAAAACCGAATTTTTATTTAAATAATTATTTATTTTATTTAAATTTAATTATGGTCAAAATAGATACATAATACCTATATAAGTTCAATGTAATTCATTGGAGTTAGTTTAGAATAATTTTTGATATATAAAAATTTTATTGAACTTTTCACCGTCTTTTACCCACCTCCTAGGAGAATTTGGAAAATCACATAAAAATTAATTTTACCGCTTCTGTGAGTGTAATTTTAAAAATACGAGAGACACGGTTAATATCAAGTAGTAAAATGTGGTTTAATAAGATAAAAATAATTTTTGGTGAATAGTAACTTTTTACTTTTATTTAATGGTTAAAAGTAAATAGGGTAATTAAGGGTAAAAATGATATTAATATTACCCTAACACATGTCCTAATTCTATTGGACAAGTGTATATAGACAAAAAACAATCTTAGGAATAAAATATTATCATTTAAGTCCACTTGGATTATATTAGGACATTTATTATTATTTAATTCAAAGAAGAGTTAAAAGAGTTAAAATCAAAGTTTAATAACTAAAACATTTTTAATATAAGGTTATACATAAGATAAATTCAATTATAAATATTTATTAGAAATATAAAATGATTTCCTACAAAATGGTATTTTATTTATAATTTTTAGACATTAAATAATAAATTTTATTTATGACACAATGATGATGTAGTAATTACCTTATTAATGAATGATTTAGATAATTGATATTATAAATACCAAAATAAAAGTAATTTGAGACTTTTTATGAATTAAAATAATTTTCTAGGTTAATATGACATATTAATTTTGGTTATACGAATTTTTTTCAACATAATAATGCTGTTACGAATTTATCAAAAAAAACTCAATAGTGTCAAAATTGACATAAAAGTGTTTTTAAAACAAATATTATATTATTAATTGATATTCTATTTCTAAAATTATACGGTTCGGCCAAAATAATTATATAATGATAGGTGTATCATTAATTGACCACTTGGGTGTATATTGGAAGCTTATAGTAAGTTTATTAACCATATAATATAAAAATACAAAGAGACATGGTAAATGTGAAACTAATTAACTAAGAGTTAAAACTAAACGATAAGGTTAATATAGTGACCCAATGCTATATAAAACCTATTTGATGGGTGGTTTTAGACACATAACCACCTTACCCTTTAAATAATCCACTTTGGAGCCATTAGAAAGTGAATATGAATTTATTATATAATAATACTTTAAGTTTTCCTAAAGATCCCCTCCTCCACCTTATAAAAGGACACCACTTATAACCAACTATTCACACCTTAAAATCCTTTTGGTTCATCCAAACCCTGCCCAAATATTCTCTAAAATTACCTCAATTCAACCTAGAGGCATTATTTTTATCATAAAGACAACCTATGGAGCCCTTTTGATCCAATCAAAAGGAAGAACCCGAAGAAGAGGTAATGTTTTCACCACAATCTTTCAAGTTCCTTTCTTCTTCAACGTCTTCTTTCATTGTTATTTACATTACAAAATAATATCTCTAGTATCTTCTATATACTGTGATGTTATTATAAATATGGCACAACCATATCCAGTATTCTATCCATCCTTTGAATGACATGTCACCATACGTGCGTATGTACGATCTACCGTCTCCACGTCGTGGTGTAATTGTTATTCAATACACTCCTATTTGGATGGGTATAATAATGATGTTTAATTCATGTAAATAATAGATATAACATGATAATTATTCTATATATATGATATAACATCCAATTATATATTAATTTAATATCAAAATAATGATATTGTCGCTCGTGCGTACATACGGATGACCGTCTCCATGAACGTGATGAGATTCAATCCCCATCGTATCCATTCAAGAATAAATTTTATTTGATGATTAAAAATAAATTTTAGAGACATGATATAATTCTGGATATGAATAATATACATCCCATCCATAATAAAAATGGCTCACATAATAAAGAATATAAATAAAAATGAATCCTTTAACACCCGAAATGATGATAATACTAAGATATTATTAAAAAATCAATGTTAAAAGATCATATATGATATCATATTAATGTATATGATTCTTGTATAATTTAATAAAAATTATTTCACTATTATACAGTAGGTTAACCAACCCTCAACAAAGGAAAATTACAGGGTAAGGGTTTATTTCACAATCTCTTCATTATCTGAGGTTGTTTATACACAATTTTCTTCTGGGACCTATTTATCATCCACATCCATGTTTCTTAAAAATGTATTTCAAATCATTATTACTATTTTACAGACTATGGGTTAAAGTCATTTATACCCTTGTTTGAATATTTATAATAAGTTTACAAAGGAATGTTTCTGTTATTTTCCAAACAAGGTCCTTTTTAACCTTTTCGAAAGAATTATGGTAAGAATGTTTTTTTAACTTATACGGCGAGTGCGGTTATTCTCCATCGTTATTACACCTTTAAAAATTCTCTTAAAAGATTATAAGAATATTTTAAAAATAATGGTTTTTTTTATAATTATGTGACTTTTAAATGATTTCAAAAAAGTGATATTTCTCTCAAAAAGTTTTGATTTAATCTATGTCAACATCCTTTGATGGATTTTAAGATTATTTGAAGTTAATTTATTATGATACAAAACATACATATTTTATTGAATGTTTTGTGATATGTTTGACTGTGGATGTGTTATTTTTATCCCATTCATGGTTTATGGAGAAAGTATTGACATTTACTATGCTAGTATTAATATGAATGTTTATGTTATATTTAAACCTGTTCATATGAGGAATGCATTGGACTTAATAAGTGAAGTGTGGAGCCCACTATAGATCTTAGATGAATCGGTAGGTCTCATGAGAAAAACTAGTGTCTTGGCACAAGGCCTTGACAAAATCTTATTTATAGTCTTGGCACAAGGCCTTGACTATGTGGTTATGATAGTCTGGAATTATGTATTCCATCATTATGAAAGTGGTTATTGATATTGCATGTGATTATTCGAATAGTAGAATATCCATGTGAATAAGTAAATGACATTATTTCATTTTATCTTTGCCATATTATGCTGAAGTACAAGTTTAAAAGGCCTTTGTTTTAGTTATACATTGACTTAAATGTTTATTCTTATTTATGAAAGTTTCTGCTATATTGTTATCCTTATTGGGAATTTGAGCTCACCACTTTCTATGTTTTATTTTTCTAGGATGTGAACAAGTACATTATGAATAACCTGCAGGGATAGTATAAGGGGATATGAGTGTGGAGACAAGATATTGTTGTAGTTTTCACTTTATGATGTAATGTAAAATTTATGAATGTATCTAGTGTTTTCAAGGCTACTAAACTAATCGGCCTTTCAAGACATGATCTTTTGTGATCATGTCAATGTTATGTAATAAGGTACTGACTCTGGGTAATTGGGGTCAGGGTGTTACATAATTTAAAACTAATCTAAAATGAAAACCAGAGCATGATTTTCAGAGTGTTATCCAGTGTTCTCCGACAGAATCCTCTTTCCACCATGATTGTTCCAATTGAGGCTCTGGCTGAAACATGATTATCTTATCAAACCAGGACCACCAGACCACTTCCATCATATGAAAAGGAAATGTAATAATTATTTTTCACCAAATAGAGAGACAAACAACTGAGCAAGGATCATTTATTAAAACTAAAAATTTAATGAAGAAAACAATGCTGAAAAATGGGCTTCCTCCAGAGAAGTGGTAGGTTTAAAGTCCCTATCCAGACCTTATTCCTATAAATATTTTGAACCATGATAATTCATTATGAAAGAGTTTTCAATGGTGTGGACATCAAAATTTTATAAGGAATCAAGATAATGACTAACCGAGACATTTTCAACTTCTTCTCCAATTAGAATTCACTAAAATTCAACCTAATCACTAAGAGGATTCTTGTCTTCCAGCTTAACCGGGTCTCTAAAAATCAGTTCATTAGCTCTTAAAAAAATCAATAGTTTCTCGTGAAAATTACTGATCTGATCAAGAATACTTCTAGAGCATATACCGCAATTAGTGTTTTCCTGAAACCCAAAAACAAAAGAGGACACATCAACAAAACCCTCACCTAGTCCCAAAAAAGCTTGTAACTCTGAAAAATTAGAAATATCCTAGAAGAAGTTATCAAATTCTACTTTCAGTAGATTGTTCTCAATGTCCACAGAGGACTCAAATGATGTGAATCTTTCAAGTTCAGGTTAGAAATTATCACTCACAACATCATACTAGGTAGGTAAGAACATATCAAGGAAATGCACTTGTTCATAATGGAAATCATCATGTTTTTCATTAGGGCTCAAACCAAAACATTATCCTGGTTCAAAAAATCTTAGATAGTCAACTTCACAAGGGAAACATTCATAAAAAGGTTGAGAAAGTGCCAGACAATGTTGTGAATCACTCTCTCGAATGGGTTCTGAAAATTAAATTGCTCATCAACAGGAGGGTGTGGGGAAAGAGTAGCTGCCATGGAAACATTTTAAGTGGGTTAGGTAATTATTAAGTTGTGAACTCAAGTGTTAAATAACCATAATCATCTATAACCACAATTTTGTAACATTGATTCATAGTAACATCTATCACATAACAACTATCCTACTGTTAGGGCCTTTCAAAAACCAAAATTTCCTCCACATCATCTACACCTTGGAGGGTGAGTTTACCTTTGAAGACATCAATGATGGCTCCACCAGTAGCAAGGAAGAGTCTTCCTAAGATGATTGGAACCTTTTCAGCACATTCCATATCAAGGATCATGGATTCAGTTGGCTGTGTGAGTTTTCCAACACTTATTAATATTTTATCCAGTCTCCCATAAGGGTGTCTGAGTGATGTATCAGTAAGAAGAAGACAAACAGAAATTGTTTAGATATCCTAAAGACCCAGCTTTTTAAATAAGGATAAGGGATAATATTGATACTCACTTATAAGTCACACATACATTTTAGTTGCTCAATTCCTCTTATTTGGAACTGAATGATAATGCAACCAGGGTCCTTTAATTTGGGAGGAATATTTTTTGGACAATTGAACTACACTCCGCATTGAGATAAATTTTATCTAACTTCGTCAAATCATTCTTGTTCTTCATAAACCATTTTTTGAATGAAACATATGAAGGGATTTTATCCGAGGCTTCTAATAAAGGAATGTTGATTGTGATGATTCAAATCAGTTTCGAAAATATCAGGTAATCGGGTTCATCACTTTACATCACTCTTTCAGGGAAGTGAATGAGAGGGGCATAATGTTTTAGAACAGGTAGTTTATTCACCTTCTCCTCAGACCCCACATTCTTATTTGAATCCTTAATCAATTCCCACTTCATTTTCTTTGGTTCCATAGCTTTCTCAGGTGAGGTTTGCACAATCTGTTAAGTTTGGAACTCGCTTTCCTGATTTCCATAGTTGGGATTTTCCAGATTTTCCTTTTAAATTTTAGCTTGAATTTTTTTACCTTTTTCCTAGGTGGTTCCTTAAAATGTTCCTTAAGTTTAAACCCTGACATGTTTGTTTCTACCATCCCATTTTCTCTTATATTAGGAGTTAATGTGATGGGTGGTTTTCTCTTTTCCTTACCAGCTTAATTCTTATCCATTTGACTCATTTGATGTTATAAATTATGAATCTTAGAACCCATTTCCTTCTTAAATGAGACTATCTTACTCAACAAAAGTTACAACATCCCCTTTAACGCCCATTGAGAATTAGAAGATTCAGCATCATATTAATTCTGGAAAATTTGTTTGGGTTGTTGGTAGAATGTTGCGGCAGTGGGCTGCTTGTTTGGGGCATAGGGTTGCTTTGTGACCCCTTTCTCACTCCATGATTTATTGGCATGACCTTGATATACAAATTGGTATGGTTTTGAGAGTTGATCATGGACACCATGATTCCTAGCCCTGTAATCGACAAACTGGGTGCTGATATTTCTGAGCCATCTTATCAAACAATTGTTTTGGATCATTAGCCGTGGAATCAGAGAAATCACCTCCAAAATATTGATCAACTATGTTATGATTTTAGGGAGTGAGGGAATTATAGAATGTCTCCATGAGAATATGGGGAGATAATTTATGGTTGGGGATATGTCTAAGAAGACCTATGAACTTATCCCATGCTTCGTGAAAGAGTTCTCCCTCATCCTGGAAAAAGCCAGTGATCTTATGCCTAACCTCAATGGCAGGGTTCCTCAGATTGAATTTAGATACAAATGAATTACTCACTCATCCTAGGTTTCAATGACTTCCTCATCTAAATTTTGAAACCAAGTCCTATCCCTCCCCTTAAGACTGAATGGAAATAACCTCAACCTTATCTCCTCCTCACTAAGATCTCAGAGAGGCAAATACTGGAAAAAACCATAAAACTCTCTGATAATCTCTATGGATTCCTCTGCTGGCAGACAATAAAATGATGTAAGTTGATAAATATGAGACAATTTGATCTTAGAGCTCCTAGACCTAGGGGAAAATTCAATACACGATGGATTTGTTGACATAGTAGGGATTTGAAACTCACTAAGCAAATGACTCTAAGGGGAATGAACTAAAGGGTGTGGCCCATTGAAATTTTGATTTCTAGCAATATTATCCAAATTATCCATTCCAAGTTTCTTTTATTTTCTATATTCAGAACAGTACTTATTGATTTATTGAATATATGTTTCATGTTCTGACATAGAATCTCTACTGTGCATACAGTTTCACCAAAAAGCTTTTCTTGATATTTCTGTAAAATTTTTATGTTTTTATATTTATATTTATTTTTTTTGTTCTAATTTTTTTGTGTTTCATTAAACATGGTCACACATGCCTTCCCCGACAATGGTACCAAAATTGGACAATGAAGTCATTGAGTATGCACAAATTTAAAATTTATAAACCCTAAAAACCACTTGTACTGTGGTAAGAAGGGTGTCGAACCACAGATATGGACTTACATTATGCTAGAAAAAATTCAAACAAAAACCACAAAAAGGAAATAAAATAAAACTAAACACCAACAATGAAAAAAACACTGATAGTGGGTGTGAAAACAAATATGAAATGGTGAAAAATATATCTTGAATAGAGGACAAACAGTAATGATGATTTTAGGGTACTCAAACTACTTTGAACTGATTAAAAAGAAATTATATACTTCTACTTAGTTTAATTCAAGTACTCAGTGCCTAAAAAAATGGTGCTAATCCACTGCGTTGCCACATTAGTGGATCAACATAGCTCTATTAACTTCCTTGAGTCTTGATCTTTCGATCTTGACCCTTGGATAATTTTTATTAAATTGGAGAAGAGATACATTGACCATTTCCAATTATCGGTACATCGGTCAATGATCTATGGTGAAATTATTCACTACCACACCTGTCATTCATTAGGTAATGTAAAATGATACTCAAAATGAACAAAAAAGAAAAAAAAGAAATTAAATTGCACTGAGTAATCATATTAACAATACTAGACGAATAAATGGATGATCAGTTCTCTAAAGCCCGATTTACCTAATCTACATAACTACACATTGAAATAGTCAAACATATAGAAATGGAAAATGGATGAAGAAGCATCTCATGTGAGATTTCTCCTCTCTCCAGCTTCAACTCCGATACTAATATCCTGCTCATTGTATGTCGACCTCTGTTTCGGTGATGATATGGATCGAGGGTTAATCGCCAGGAATCAATGGATTGAGGGATATCCGAATGGAAGAATGGATGCCCACCCTCCAAAATAATGTTCCGGAATTCCCCTGCTCTGCTCTTTCTCTCCTGGGATGAATGCCTCGTGCACTCATAACAGAAAAAGGTTCCCCTCCTACATGATCTCCCTTTGCGAAAAAAGAAACAAAAGCACACATGAGTGAGAAAAATTGAAAATATTATATATGTATACTATATATTAATATCACTACATTAAAGTAATGAAAAATACTTATAAATATATATATTTTATAATATCTAATAATATTATTAATAATATACCTAAATATGTATAATATAACATAACTATTAAAATTGTATTTACATTAACATTATTAATATATATTATTTAGCTTAACTATTATATACATTACATTTTATTATATAGGTTATATTATTTATCTTATGATGTCTGTCAATAAATGTATTAAATATTATATATTTGTTATTATATATTAAAATATAATAATAAAATAAATTAACGGTAAAAGTGGGGGGGGGGGTCGTGCGGATGGAGACGAGAGGGAAGAGGACATGGGAGATCGAGGTTTAACAATGGGCATGGCTAGAGGTGGAAGCGACTTCGCGATGACACTGAGGAGTCAAGATGAGGGGTCTCAGGGTTCGAGTGGCTCGCTAGCGGTGGTTGGTCAATGACATAGGGGAGCGAGGCGATGCAGCTTTGAGGGGGAAGCATATACATGAAGAGGAAGGGTGGTGCGTTTCGGGTAGAGCGAGAGGTTCCAACATGGAGGTTGGAAAGGGGGTGTAGACAGAGGTGAGACGAGATGTTATTCTAGGAGGGCGTGTAGTGGTGGTGAAATGGTGAAGATTGCGGGTAGAGAAAAGTAGGAAGGAGAGGCCGAAGCAGGCGGGGGAAGCGGCTCAGGTTTGGTGTGTCACGGATGCAGGGGTGCTGCAGGGGGGTCTCAGCACATGATAATTTTGGAGAAAGAGCGATTGTGGGGGGGATCAAGTATTGGAATAAGGGCACATATGAGTGGGGTTTTAGTGCACAACAAAGACGAGTCTAGCTTGGATTCTCTAGTGGAAACCAGTGTGAGGTCAGCTAGATCTGGGTTGGGGTTTGGATTTTGATTTGTGATTTTGTTTTGTTCACTTGATATGTTCTTGAAATTATTTTATTATATGTATTTGTTGTGTTTTCTGCTACGATATTGAGGATGAGAGGAGGGAAGAGAGGGTTTGATGGGTAGTAGGTGTTGGAATAGAGGATATGCAATTTCGGTAGTGGGATGGGATGGGGAAGTGGAGCTGCGTGACGACGAGAATATAAGTTGTGCCACCAGTTCTGAAACCATGCCACAGTGGGGTCGGTATGGAAAGGTGCGATGTTCCACCATTCTGGAAATGGTGAGACAATATGGTGTCAAGGCAGTGGCACCGTGAAGGTTTGAAACGGTGGTTGGGGGAAGAGAGAAGCGGTGACAATGCGACAACCAAGAAACCGTGGAACACAACAAAACCTTCAAGTTAAACAAACCAAACACAACAAAAGAAATAAATTAAATTAAAACGTTAATCAAACCAAGAAATAGATTCATAAGTTAATTGATTAAATTAATTATAAAAAATCAAAAAATAAACAAATAAGACAAAGTTAAACCAAAAAATTATTTATACTTAATTCAAAAGAATGAATTTATTTGAATTAAAAATTATAAAAAAATTTAATTTAAAAAAAATAAAATAACTAAATTCTATTGTTTAAATTAAACAACCAATTAATAAAAAAATTAAATAGGTAATTAACTGATAAAAAAATATCAATTGAAAAAAATTAAATTGTTCAACTAATTAAATTGTTAAAAGAAGTAAAAACTGATATGTAAAGTTTATTTATTTACAATTTAAAAATACATAATAAATTAATTTAATTAACAAATAAAAAATTATTGAAAACTAATAACAAAAAGAATTAATTAAATTAAATTAAAATAATAAATTAATTTTATTATTGAAAAACTATAAAAAATAAATAAAAATACACTTTTAATACATAAACACATTTTTTTAAAATGTAATTTTCAAAATACAAAAATTGATAAATATTACACAAAAATAAAATAGTTTTATGTTAAAAATTCAACAAAAATATAAAAAAATATGTGTCAAAGAATGTGAAAACACTTCCAAATCATAAAACTATTTAATATGATTATTTTTTAAGAAAATATAAATATATTTAGTAAAACTGCCCTTGGAAACTAAATCCCCTATAGTATCCCTCTAAATTTTTATTAATTTATTTCAATTTGAATCCTTATTTTAGTTAAAGAAAATAGGTATTGGGAGGGAAAAAACGTTTGTTATAGATTTATCATTGCTATTTGACCCTCTCTTTTTAGGTTCGACCCACACTTCTATTATAAAATACCTTTCTAATAATTAGGGTTCGGGATTTTATAAATTTCTAATTTGACCCATGTTTGGAGAAAATAACGATACATTTTAGGTGCTTCAAATTTTGGTGCCCTTATTGTGGAGTAGCAGAGTGTTATAAATGACTCAAGAGAAATTGCACAGGTCAATGAATTTTATTTACCTATTTATGTTCACTATTTTTAGTTTAGTTTATTAATTTTTAGCCATTTTTATCATATATTACTCTTGTGGTAGTGTTTCATGGTTTATAGAATGAGTTTTATGATGAATCAGCATTTACGACTACACCATAGAAATTCATCAAATATCTAGAGTATTAGACCGTATTAGAAGAAATGAATTCATGAGGGATGGCATATTTAGATGATGGTCAAAATGATTCATATTATCTAATGTATTATTAATTCTAACCTCTATAGTCGAACAACACCTAATATTATCTTAATGAAATAGATACTAAATACCAAAGTTATTACTGGTCTGAGAAGTACACTTATGACAACTAATAACTTCACCAATATTAGAAGACACATCCTAAAGAAAGACTAACTAGATATCATTTTTAGTATGTTGAAGTGATGGACAAGAGGATGGAAAAATGAGGGTTAACTTAGCAGGAAAAGGGAATTGACTACTCTCCCTTCTCAATTAATTTCAAATTTTATTTATATTGTTAATTTCATTCCAATAGTTTCTAATTCATATACATGTGGCTTTGAAAATGGTGAAAATCAAGAAGCGGAGGAAGTACAAGATATTTAAATAAAAGAAACCCAAAAAAAATACATTCTAGGAGATAGTTCCTTTCTTCAACATTATGAGAAGAATTCATAAGTCAGACTAGCCACAATGACCTCAAATTTTACTCTAGTGTAGAAAAAGTGGATGGATGACCATGAATCTCAACTCAGTGAATAATGAGAATTAATTACTCATTTTCCCACATTATTTCACATTTAAATTTCCTATAATTATATTTATAATTAAATTATAATGTGGAGATTGATTTTTTAAGGAAGAAGAAGATCAAATGGTGGAGGAAGTCAATACTACATTAACAAAAAGTAATAAAAATCCGATGCAGTAAACAAAGAAAATTACATGGAGTATGTTGGAAACATTGAAAAGGATGAACCTCTAGATTTAGAAGGTGTATTAGAATGTAAATCATCCCTTATATACATACAATAATATGAAAATGAACAAAGTGAATTTCTTCTGAAACTGTGAGAAGAAGAGAGAATGAATATTATATAAATTATTGATTGATTGGTCAAAGTGGAATACGATATTGGGGGTTGATGAAATAAAATCTATACAATCAAAGGATGAAGAATAGGTAAATTAATATGGGAATAAGGTCAAGGAGGTACAATCCGGTGAATTTTTGAAGTAAGAATAAAAATCCAAGGAAGAGGATAATGAAAAAGCATGCATTGACATCACTACTGGTCTTGAGGCAAAATAATAATGTTACTCTCTCCTAAAATTTCAAGAAGAAGAGGAGAAATATAAATATACAATTGAAGAACATTGTTAATAATAAGAAAAAGAATGAAGAATATGTGGTGGTGTATGTGAACTACAAAATCTAGTATGATTTTTATTTTCTATTATTTTCATTAAATCTATCATCAAATTATATCCCACTACTATTCTTGAAGAACCAATGGAGGAGGAAGATAAAAACTACACCAAATGAATAATAGAGTCCCATGTGAAAACATAAAATATGGTATGCTTTGTACCATGTTCAAATTAGCTATTGAAGGTAAGAGGTTTAGATGAACAACACTAAAAAGGTAGCTACTTGGATGCATCCTATATTTTAAAATTTCATTCAAATATTAATTTATTTTATTTTATTTTATTTGTATTTTCCTAAATAAAAATCCCTTTGGGTTTTATATTTTCCAATTTGATCAAAATAATTTAAATTTTCAATGGCCTATGATTTCACTATTTATTTTTTATATTTCTTGTTCATAGAATAAAGAATCATTAAGTGATTAAAGAATATGAAAAATGGACATTACACATTGTGATATTAGATTGCATAGTGTGATCTTGGTTATATAGAACCAAAGTGACTTTTTCAAAAGAATCAAACGGAATGGGAGTACTGTTCCTAAATATTAATATTTTTTTAACATCCTAGTGTGTGGTTTCCACATGATTTGAAGAAAAAAAATAATGAATTTAATTGTTTAACTAACTAAATTGAATAAAATTAATCCATTAAATTGCTTGATTTTTTTTCATGTACTCAATAATCATGGAATAATCATATGAAAGGAGAAATAATTTTATATGATGGAATATTTTGAATATGATACCAATAAATGAAAAACATATAAATGGAATTTTTAAAAGTCCTTAGATTACTTTAAAGTGAAATTTCAAGAAAATGATTGCTAATACAATTTCTTTTCATGAAGTTGATTCCTAGAAAAATGTTGTTCATAAATTGATTATTTATTTCCATTAAATGACATGATTGGATTATAATATTTTGAAATTCCGAAGAGGATTTTTTTCCAAATATTTCAAATTTTATTAATAATATTTATTGGGAGAATCTCGGTGCATCTAAACCATCTAGAACATTCATTTCTATATTTTTGAAGTTATAAATATATAAATTTACATTTTAAATGATTGAGTAATTTTTTAAATGATCAAATATATCCTAAAATCCAATTACATAGTGATCCTCCATTATCGAATGGAATCCATAAATGACCTTGTTAGTATTGAGCCATGTTACATGCCATTATTTACCTTCCTACTATTCTCTTTTTATTTTTCATGATATTCATTTGAATTAGTGTGGGGGAGGTTTTTAATGGTGGATATGGGATATTTTTCATGAGATAACATTGTAGGGTGATTCCATGGGATTTTGGGGATGCTTCATAATTACATTAATTATATTCCATTATATATCCCTCTTGTTGTTAAAATAATAAAAATATCTAAAAGAAAAATAATGAGTTGTATCTCGAGTAGGTAAAAAATCATCAATATCATAATGATGATCTCAAAATCACATGTGTCTAGATGGTTGATTTCATACTTATATTTAAGAAGCTATTGAAAAAATATAGAAATTGGTTTTGAATTAGGAGAATAAAAATTAAAAATTTTAAGGGCTCATGATTTTTATCATATGTGGTTAAGTGGGTGATGTGTGGTTTCTTCCATTAATAACATAAAAAAACATTTCAAAAACATATTATTATCTTTCATTATGATTACATTATTTGTGCATTATTTGTGAGCCTTCACTCTAAGATTTAGGGGATGTGTCATATCGAATTCATTTTTTGTTCAGGAGAATTTGATTGATCCTATCATTTGATTATCAGGAATTTTACATTAGAGTTTAGCCTCCTCCTCAAGACTCAATTAATTTTCAACATTTTACCTACATACCCTTATCCGTAGAGTCATTTGACCCTTTTTTAAATCCGTCTGGATTAATTGTTATATTTTTATTTGTGGGGTGGGGAATGTATATTCAGTGAAAGAATATGGTTTTGAACATGTAATTGAGTTATGAGAATAACTCAATTAACTTGTTACCTTTAGGGATGAGTGGATACATTAAATAGTGAGGTGAATCATAAATGAATTAGGTGTCAATGAAATATTTAAAACCGTGTGTTAAAATGGAAAAATATTATGAATTTCATATTATAAATAAATCATTATTTTTGAATTAATTATTTGGTATGTGTATTTATTTTATAATATTCAATTATAACTTTTTTATGAGAATCACAATTTTAAAATTCCTATATTGATGTATGGATCCTAGGTATTTTAATGTTGATGTTTTTCTTGAGGAAGAGAAAATATTTGAGGGTAGGGAAACATGATAACTCTATTTTGTATAAATATTTCGATTTGTTTATATAATAATTCATTTCATATTAATTGATTTATTATGAAATTTGTGGCTGATATTAGTATTTTTAAAATTATTATATAGGATTGAAATTTAGGGAAAAAGCGAAGAAAATAGTGGAATTGTGGAACAAAAAGGAACTTCGCACTGCAAAGGAAGAGAAGCTTCATGAAAGAATATGAAATGATGAAATTGAAAGCTAAATAGAAAATTACCCATGATGAAATCACCTGATACATAAAAAAATTCTGATTTTCCAGTTTAACATTTTGATGGGATTTTAGGATTTATTTTGACTCAGTTGGTAATTTACCTCAATTTTTGACCCAAGAGAACCATACAGAGGACAATGGGGCCTTTAAAAGAGGGATTCCATCTATAATAATTTCATTCCATTATGGATGGAGAGGATTGACCACCGAGAGACTGTGAAAGGGTTTGGAACTGGATTTCATCACAATTTGGTTTTTTATTATTTTTTCTTTCCGTTCATTCATTTAATTGTTGGATGCATTCTAGTTTTCTTTCAATGTTTATTTTCATTCATTATTCTCCCAATTCACTCTCATTTGTTCTCTTCTCTATGGATTTGGGATTAATAATCATTAGAAGTCAGCCAATGATGGTTGGCTAAACCCATACAGGGGAGTAGAATTGGTCAAAGGGGATACATACCATCATATTTCAATTTACCATTTCTCATAAATATGATTTTATTCTATAGTATCATGTTGATCTTGAACATCTACGTTATTCACCATTTAATATTTGAAAATATTTTCTCAATGGTGAATGAAACCTAAAATGATTGAGATAATTTGATCATGGTCATTGAATTGAATTACTCTTTTGCTATTGTAAATCAGGACATAATGAATCCTTGTATTGTAATTTGCCTCCTTGTGATGAATTAGAATTCTAGGGTAGTATGATAGGGAAAAAAATTCTCCTATCGAAGAAACTGTTTAATTGTGTTCCTATTTAATAAGATTATTTTTAAATTAAGGATACATATATTTAGCATACCCACCTCTGGAAACCGATTCCCCTATATTTTGCATATATATTTTAATTCATTTATTTTAATTTTCATCATTTTTCAAGTTTAATGAAACTGAAAATGTGAGTGACCCAACGTTTGGTCAAGGGTTTTCATCACAATTTTCCCTCTATTTGTGGGTTTGACCCTGCACATTTTCTATACTATGCATTTATAGTTTTTATGACTTGGGACCTTATTAATTTATAATTTGACCCATGCTCGATGGAATTAATGAATCTTTTTGGTATTTTCACCCATATCGAAACCCCTACATTCAATTTTCTCCCCCAACTATCATCTATGATTGGTTTACTTATAGGCCAAGATGATGACTTCCCACAAAACATTAGACCTCACTATTCTTGAGCACATCCATGTGGTTTATGAGTTCTTTAATATTTTGGGATGGATTGAACACCGTATAATCACTGAGGTATGTGAGGATATATATTGGTAGATATTAATGGATTTCATTGACATGTTAGATTTTGACATGGTTCTTGTCACCTTCGATATATAGTGTCTCACCATAAGATATTTTAGCATCAATCGCAGTTTTTACACTGATGATTTCATCTAGTACACATCCCACATTTTGTATATGGGTTAAACAAACCATTTAGTAGGATAAAAGGAGTTTTTCATTGATAATTCAAAACCACATAGATTCCATGATCTGCATACTCCCATGAGTAGCCAGCTATGGGTTACTCGTCTAAGGAGTCTCCACTGGGCTCTCACCCATGTCTGGTTATCCCAATGGGATAATCATGTGAGTATCCATCAAATTGAGGTGATTATCCCAGCCTCATCCATGGGTGGACGTACCATTAAAATGGATGGCTAGTTCATTTAATCCTAAGACACTGAAGTGAAACATGCTCTTGGAAACCTTTTGGGTTGTAGTTATATCACCGTCCTAGCCCATCATCTTAGTATATTTGGAACTGCTCAGCCTCTTTCCATGCCTAAGAGGATTCAATAGACCAACTCATTCTACACAAGATTTTTCTCTTAACGAATATTGATGGATGATACCATTGGGACCCTGAGAAATTTGAGGTTTTTGTTGAGGATCCAACTCACCCAACACAATCTCGTTCCCCTATCCATTAATCCGCTACCTCAGCTTCCACTTCTGGCTCTGCATCTTATTCTTCACCACGTACAACCACTCTATCACCCCATTTACATTATATACCATACCCAACTATACCTCCCAACCCATATTTTATTATATAGTTTATTCTAGAGATCCAGCAATATATTTTCCACCACCTACACAATACATTCACCGAGAAATCCAAATTCACCCATCCTGACCCACCTCCAGTTCCAACATGTATCCAAAAAACAAAACATTAGTACCCTAATCCTACCTCCTTGTTCATTCGAACTGCATCTCTCATCTAGATTGGCCTACCCACATTGAATACAGACATTGATAGTATCTAGATTGGCCTACCCACATTGAATACCCACATTGATAGATTGAATCTGTTTTTACCTACTAATGATTTGTAATAGGAATTTTGATTTACCATGGGACATTCCCCAAGGAGATATTTTGGTTAATATAAGGTATTGGATTCAGGGATTGCTTCCTCAGGATCTGCTAATGTTTTTCTGAATAACCATGTGTACAACCTACTGATGGTGATTCTTACCCCATGTGGTGGGTCGATTGATTATTTACAACGTCGTGATTTTATTTTGGGATATGTTATTAGACATTATACCTTTCTCCAATGGGATTTCTCGACTCATGTAAGAGGTTATCTCCATTATTATCCTTTTAATGATTCAATTCTAACATATTAATTAGTCAATTTTTTAGTTACATGGTCATCTTAAATAGAGGATTCCATGTATTTATAGGATAACCATGTTATGTTCCCATGTTTCTTATTACTAGGGATTACCTAAAGATAGGCACATCTAGTCAATTCCTAGTGTATAGTTTTTTTCCTTCATCTAATCAAACCAGGTTGTTTTTTCATTGTGTTATCCATGTTTAAACATGATGAAATGAGGTGTATTCCAATATGTAATATTTTTTTTATTAATTTTCCTAAGGAAAAAATAAATATTATGGAGTGTATTCAGGTAACTTAGAGAGACTCTATTGAAATTCATTTATCACACCATGCATGGGTACCCTGATGCATGTCAATTCATTTTATTGCCTATATAGGTAATAGTATATGACTTATAGTGGATCGAGTTACAACATCAAGATAGTATCTAGTGATGGGTTTTAGGTGAATATTAGTGATGATTGTCGAATCTCAATGTACATTTAATATTTTCATTTATTTTTTTATGTGGTTGTCTCATCGGTGATTATGTTGGGACATACCACTATATGACCAACATTATTCATTTATTATATCATGGTGTCTATTTATTTTTTGATGGGTTATTTTATGTTTTGATTCCATATAAATACTCTAACATATGATGATTGATCATGTGTTTCTATTAATTTGTTTATTTATATGAAATTAAAAATATAGTTAATCATAGAATCTCACATCAGATGGATGCTTTCGGTATACATGGAGGTTCCTTGAGGCCTTTTAGCACTATTGAATATTTTTTATTTCGATTAATTTTAACCATAATGTAATATGGAAAATAATAATTCTCATAAAAATGTAATTATATATATAATAGACAACAAGGAATGCACTACTTAGTTAATTATGCATCCAAACCATAATTCAATGAAATATTCATGGATTTTTATTTAATTTTTGTATCCCTAAATTTACCCCATTAAGAGCCTAAAGTACACATTATAATGTTAAAGAAATATATAGGGTGACTTTGAGTGATATCCTCGAAATATTATTGTATAAATATCGAGGACTAGGTCAATCAATACTAAATTTATAGTGAGAGATACTCAATATTTTTTGTGGTATTTATCCATTTCACTCCTTGGAATAGCCTTGTGATATTTGATGTGGTGAGTAGATATTTTAAGGAGGTAACATGAGATCGATTTAATTATGATTGGAATCAATTAAATAAAATAATAATATAAATGAATTATAATTTATCGTGTTTATTCAATTCTCTTCTTTATTACATGGTTTGTTTCAAGGTCAGCATACAAGAATGTCATCGGGACTAAATGGGTATATCGCAACAAGATGAATGAAAGATGGAACTGTGATTTGAAACAAAGCACAAGTAGTGTGCAAAAAATACTCCCAGATAGAGGGAATAGATGTAGATGAGACATTTGCACCGGTTGCAAGGCTAGAGACAATCAGATTATTTTTGGCCATAACAGTGCAAATAAAGTTCAAAGTGTTCTAGATGGACGTCAAATATGCATTTCTAAATTGGGTTCTTTAAGAAGAGGTGTATATTGAGAAGCCAGATAGTTTTCTCATTCATGAGGATGAGAAAAAAGTTTACAGGCTGAAGAAGGCATTGTATGGGCTGAAACAAGCACCAAGAGAATGGTACTCAAGGCTTGATCAGTACTTGAAGAAGCTTGGTTTCTAGCGAGGGAGAGTTGATTACAATCTCTATTTCAACAATAATAGTAATCAAAGGATGATGGTGCTGGTTTATGTCGATGACATAATATTTGGTGGATCAGATGAAGCTCAGTGCAGAATGTTTTCCGAATTCATGAAAAATGAGTTTGAAATGTCACTGATTGGAGAGCTAACATTTTTCCTTGGTCTTCAGGTGTCACAAATAAGGAATGGAACATTCATTTCTCAATCAAAGTATGCTAAGGAGGTTCTGAGAATATTTGGAATGGAAAATTTCAAGGAGATGAAGACTACGGTTGCTACCTGGATGAAATTATCAAAAGATGAGGATGACAAGGCAGTTAATATCACAGAATACAGGAAAATCATTGGTAGTTTGTTGTACTTGACCGCAACAAGGCCTGATATTATTTTCGCCACATGCCAAGCAGCGAGATATCAGAGTAATCCCAAAGAAATCCACATGCTTGCAGTGAATAGAATTCTTCGGTATATCAAGGGCACGGTGGATTTCGGCATGTCATATAATGAAAAATCTCTGACAGAGTTATTGGGATATACTGATGCAGACTGGGTCGGATCAGTAGATGACATAAAATCAACATCAGGAGGTGCATTCTATCTTGGTGGATTGTGTATTTCTTGCCTAAGCAAGAAGCAAGATTGCATTTCATTAAGAACTATAGAAGCTGAGTATGTTGCGGCCACTCAAGCTTGCACACAGTTATTGTGGATGAAACAACAGCTTGAAGATATGGGAGTTAAAGTAAAGTCTCTGATCAAAATCCAGTGTGATAACTTAAGTGCTATAAATCTCAGAAAAAATCCTGAACATCACTCAAGTACAAAGCACATTGAGATAAAGTATCATTTTATCCAGGAGAAGGTTGAGAAGGGAATCGTGAAGTTGGAGTATGTGCCTACAGAGCTACAGGTTGCAGACATTTTGACAAAGGCCTTACCCAAGGAAGCATTCGAAAGGCATCGACTGGATCTGGGAGTCCAGTCGATTCCCCGCACTTACAAGCGTGTGGATGTGAAAACCCCCCTCTCCCCAGGTATGAGGTGTTTTTCCCTAAGGTGTTGATATGCGTTCTCTACTCTGTTACAGACTACAAAGGAGTGACCTTTGGGTTTGTTGACAAAGGGGGAGAAAATAGTGATTGTTCAAGGGGGAGACAGTGTGGAAATTTGATAAATCATGAATGATATGGGGAGAAGCTGAAAGGTGGAGTAGCGAGATTGGGGGAGCAATGAGAATGGGGGAGCGTCTTAAAATCTGATGATGCTAGAAGTGATTGATCAAAGCATAGATATCACGACAGCTGAGGATCGTGATAAAAGCATAAGAGTGATGTTGGAATTGTGTGAGAAGGTGTCCAACTATCACGAATTGGTATCGGTGTGGTTCAAAAATTGGTATCAATTTTAGAATTTTTATTAGGTTGGAATCGACAATTGGTGTTTTACATGAAGTGATTCATTGATTAACTTTTCATACTACTCTTGTTTCTCAAGCTGAGCATTGATCATGTGGGCTTAGAGTACATGTTAAGTGAATCCTTGAACGCTATCAGAATCGCAAGAGGCGAATGGTGGTAGCAGCTGGAAGAAGACTCAGTGAAGTATCAACGTGCAGAAAATCATTTTGGGAAGAGTTGTCGACAAAACCAAAGGGGGAGATTGTTGGGAAAAAATCCCTCAAGGTAACATTGCATCATTTTTGGGGTTGATTGTGTTTGTTGACAAAGCAGGTTTCCATGGATAATTGTCGAGTTCCAGAGAATTTGTTGACAATCCATGTTGACAAAAGAATGATGACAATGGAAAGGACAATCTAGAGGAGGTATAAAAGAGAAGTACAAGGTGGTTCCATTTCCCAGTGTTCGCCAAATTTTTGGGGTCCAAAATTTGGAGTTTGGTGAGCATTACGAAAAGAGGATATTATTGAAGATCATATTTTTATATGGAAAAGGCATGAGTTTCGTGAAGATGGAATGCATGGATTGGATTTCGTGAAGACCAGAAAAATGGAGGTTGTGATGCGTCACGATTACGACGAGCTTCGCGAACGGAAAAGTTGAAGCGCATCGCGGCGGTGAAGGGATTTGAGAGGAAGCTTCGCGGAGAAGGTGCGAATGAATGTTGACGGTGATTCTCCATGATTATGACAAGCTCCACGATCGGAAAATTGCCATGGTGCTTCACGATTTTGACATAATTCCGGCGGAAACTTCGGAGCTTCACGATTGGCGATGATGTGGCGCTGACTTTGCGCAGATGGGTAGAGGGTCAGTGGAATTGACTATAAATACAGGTCAAACCCCTTGAGATAAGTAGAGAGAATTTTCAGAGAAAATAATTTTCTCTCGGTTCGCAAAGGAAGTTCGCTAAGGCAGTGTCCTTCGTGAAAGAAGAGCTTCGTGGTGGCTATTCTAGCTCCGCGAAAGTCGTGTGCTCCGCGTTGGCTCATTGAGCTTCACGAGGGAAGTCTCTTTGCGAAGACTTGATATCTGTGATGGCCTAAGAATTGCAAAGGCTAGAGCTTTGCGATGGTATGAACTCCGCGAAATTATGAGATTCGCGAAAAGGAAGGTGGTTCGCGACGGCTTGTTTGAGCTTCGCGAAATTGGGTGCCTCACAAAGTAGGGTGCTTTGCGAAGGTGTTTCCAAAGTGAATTGCCCAGTGGTTAAGATGAAAAGTGGTATTCATCAGTGGATGAAATTTGGACTATAATAGAGCATCCATCAATAGTTAAGGATTCATGTATTCATGCAAATGAAGAGACCTACAGGTCTATAAACTGTGATTGGATCCCTTCATAGTGATGTGAGCAAAGGAAGAAGAAGTAGGTGATCCTCTCAACAGGAAATGAGCCAGAGAGAGAGAAACAGGGAGTGACCCTTGGGAAAGCAGTGAGCTAACCCTATACCTTATAAAGGAAGTGAGCCTAGGATATAGTGACTGTTCCCGAACATTGTATCCACAACTAGTGAAGTTTAGTGGAATTTGGTACGACCGAGAACTTGTCGGCGTATGCTTCTTGTATGTATCCCTTAGCGGTGAACCAAGTCAAAATTTCTATTTCCTGTGCATGCTTTACCTTCTATTTATTTTTTGCAACAGGAAAGTGAGAGAAGAGTGTTTTTCTTAATAGCGAAACAATATTAGAATGGGCTTTAATTTTGAATTAGTCATACCCTGATTCACCCCCCTCTCAGGGTACTCAGCCTAGTGGACCTAAAAATACAATACAATGGTGTAACATTTTATTTATATTATTATTTTGAAATTCCCATGTGGATGTTTCACTGGTGGGGACCACCTGAATTAAACCTCCCTTGAGAGGTTATGGTGGTGGTGACCACCCATGTATAAACCCCCCTTGAAATCCCCCTTAATGGGAGAAACCCTCAAACTTCCTATTAAATGTGGGGGAGCCTCTTCAACTCATCCACCATTTATTATGCCAACTCAGTTAATTAATTAGGCCTTCTTGAATTGATTCCAACGAACTAAATAGACAACATAATCTATTTTGTAGTTTACTTGGAATTGTTGGTGCAATTGGGAGGAGAGAGCCTTGGGAGAAAGTTCTCCAATGAAGAATGCCAATGAAGAAAGCCAAATTCAACTCCGACTTCTTCCATGGGACATTCGTTGATGAGGAACATCTTCAACATCAACAAACCAACAATAGAGGAAACACTGACATCACCAACGTCCATCTATTCCCAACGATATTGTCTCCTTCCCCATGTAAAATCTTCAACGAATCAAACGAATGAGGTAGGGAGGGTGTTTGAATTAATTTCCATTACCCATTCTTGATGTTATTATTCTTGTTGAGACGCTTCCTACTACTCTAACGTGGAGGGTGGAAGCCAAACAAACATGGCATGACCCCTCCAAAGTTCTTCTTAAATGGTGTGTTATTTGCGATGAAAGAAGGCGACCGGTGCTGGCGATTGGCACCGGTGGAACTCGAGAACCGTCAACGAAGGCACAACGCCCAGCTGACTGTGGCATATACGCACTGAAGCGCTCTGTTGTCTGCGGCCATCTCTGCCCTGCGGCCCTCCACCGTTCATGGCCATCGTCGACCCGTAGCCTCGTCGTGTCGTCCCGGTCGAGTCGGCCCGTGTCCTCCACCCTCCTGGTCGAGCCGCCCCGCGGCCTACTCCCTCCCAGCTAAGCTGATCTGGACGAGCCACCCTGTGGCCTCACGCCCCAGTGGTACCCTCCTAGACCGAGCCGCCCCACGCCCTTGCGGCACCCCCGCAGCAGAGCCGCCCCGCGCCCCCGCGGCACCCCCGCAACCTCACAGCCCTCGTGGCCTGCCTGGCTGCCCAGCGGGCCGGGATGGACCAAGCAAGCCAGGGCAGACCCATAGGGCTGGGTTGACCCAAACCGGGTCGACCCAAATCGGGTTAGGCCAACTGAGTCAGACCAGACCCAGACCAGAGATGACCCTATAGTTTTCTTGGGCCATAATGTTTCCACTGGACGTCTGTTTGATGAACTGTCAGCGGCGCTAGAAAGCTTGGAGAAAGATGGTCCCCCTTTGGTATACCCCACTTGTGTTTTGGATAATGTTTAGGAACAGTCGGGTTGGATCGAGCATCAATCCAACTGGGCTATCGGGACAAAAGCTAATAACTCATAGACCAGGCGTCCGAATGACACTCCGTCTAATGTGTTGAGACCCCTATGACATGGAAGCCCTTTTAGATACTTCTTCATTGGAATTTTTGGTAGTTGGAGTATCGACCTGTAGCTTGTGGAGAAGATCCTCCCGGAGACGAGCTAACATAGTGCAGGAACCCAGTAGCTTTTTGTGATGTGAGAAATGTAGATTGATCCTGTGTGGGTCAGCACTTAGAGATCCTATGTGGGTCAGCACCTTATGATCCTGTGTGGGTCATAACTTAGTGATCTTGTGTGGGTCATCACCTTGCAATCTTGTGTGGGTCAGCACATAGCGATCCTGTGTGGGTCATCACCGAGCGATCATGTGTGGGTTA
This sequence comes from Viscum album, assembly GCA_963277665.1. Classification (NCBI taxonomy): domain Eukaryota; kingdom Viridiplantae; phylum Streptophyta; class Magnoliopsida; order Santalales; family Viscaceae; genus Viscum; species Viscum album. The sequence goes on along the minus strand of CAUJRU010000332.1, from coordinate 797,669 downwards.
ACACCTCCCAATCCTTTTTGGGTCTACCTCTTAATAGAGTAAGATGATTCAGTAGTTACATATAATCATCCATACTACTGTACTTATGTTATACCTGGTGTGAGTAGTGTTCGTACCTGAGTGGTACTTTTCTTATAGTAATACCTTGGTGGTATTCTTCCATGTCGCATACCTGAGTGGTACATACCATCATGGTACTAATTCCTTTATGAAATAGATTAGATTTGGGCCTTTGAGTTGGACTCTGTGTTTCAACATGATTGAGATGGGTATACTTGATAACTTTGGTATATGTATGGGAATATACCTAAGTAGGTTTGTCAGTTGATTTCATGATTTTTGGTTTATCCTTGGTGGATTTTGTGATTCCTTGAGGGTCTCAGGGTCCCCACTGAGTATTGTTATACTCACCCCTGCATGGGAAATGCCAACACATCATTGTATTTAGTGCAGACGATGATCATCTCTAACAGAGGACGACAGTACTAGGACAAGAGGCGGCTCAGAGGTGGAAGTTAGATAAGGCAAACCGCTGAGATGGCCATTCATGAGATGTACTTACCCTTTAGGTAGGATTCATGGTGGATGATCCGTGAGCTTCTTTTCACTTATCATTCATCTTGTACTTTCCAGTTTTCCATGTACTTTCCAATTGGTCTTGTATTCTGGCCCATTTTTCTTACTATACTCACTCTGTTCACTATTTAGTTTACTTGAGTTTGTATCTTACTGTGTGCTTGGTTGTGTGTGAGATAGGTTATAAAGGCAATGCCTTCCCAGTTTTAGGAAATACGCCTTCGGTGCTAGTCGCCAGCCCCTAGCTTATGGAAGGAGAGATTTGGGTAGTCACAACATGGGCCCCGGGGGACGGGTCATGAAAAATTGGTATTAGAGGGAGGTTATACTGTAGAACATAAGACTATAATTTTTTCAAATTGAAATAGTTTTAAGTGTAGTGAGTGTGGTTATCAGTTTATGGAATTCATGGTTGTTGTGGCTGCTGACTTATCCAAACACCAGGACCCTGGATTCTGATTCCCGACTCAGTGCACAAAAACATTGATTGCATGATTGTTTTAATGAGTTTTCATTGTGATCTCCTGAGTCAGCTCACCGTGTATAACTTTTTTACCATGGTTCACCTGTATCTTTTCAGGATGCCTCCATGAAGACAACCAGCTAGGGTTCTGAGAGTTGAATGCAATGATATCCCACCGAGCGAAGAGGCCTCGGTGGAGGGACCTCTTTTAGTAGAGGCACCACCGGATGCACCAATGATACCATTACCCATTGGGCCACCGATTCCACCAACCCTAGTAGGAGAGAGTGCAAACCAATTGAGCGCGTTGCACGAGTTCCAGCGCCAGAGGCCACCCAGGTTAATGGGAGAGATGGACCCACAGGCGGCCGAGGATTGGTTGGAGGCTGTAGTGAGAGTATTCCGACTGGTAGGGACACTAGCTGATCTCATGGTGATACTTGTCTCCAGTCTTCTACAGGCAGTAGTAGGCAGATGGTGGATCTTGATGCTCCAAAGTCACGACGTGGCGATGCTTCTCTGGGTGGACTTAGAGAGACTCTTTTAGGCAGAGTTTTTCCCAACAACTCTTCACGCGGTGTGCATACAAGAGCTACTTCATCTGCAGTAGGGAAAATTACTATGGCTCTATACTCAGAAAGGTTCAATGACCTCTCACGCTACTCCACTGATATGGTGTGGGACCCATTATTCAAGGCTCGGACCTTCGAACAGGGACTTAGTTGGGAGATCAGGGCTTCGATGATCTCACTCAGCATCCCGACACATACAGGGGTGTTAGAGCGAGTAATTTTAATTGAGAGTTTCCTTGATGATCAGTCACAAACAGTGAGACCCACTACCAGTAATCACATAGCAGAGTCTTGTACAACAGGTAGCAGACAGATGAAACAGAGGTCCAAGAGGACCAGGCCTACAGGTGGATGACCACATGATTCAGAGTCGGTTGTGTAAGGAACCCGAGGCAGAGTCGGTCATGCCAGGATTGGGAAGTTTTATGCATGCGGAGGGCAGGGTCACATGTCTCATGACTTTCCAACACGCCGTACGGATGATCAGAAGTTGATCGAAGGACTTCCCAGATAGATACAGATATTCGACCAAGGAGTTCTTCAAGGAGCAGGTTGAATTGACAGAGGAGCTAGTCATGCAGCTGGTTGTGGACGACGATTTGATATGTTACCACCGCCACCACCAGGAGGTCCACCCCAACCACAGGGAGAAGGAGGACATGGGAAAGCTCAGCTCCAGGTAGCTGATGACTATGATCACGGTGCTCCAGAGTTGATTTGAGGTACGATCTGTGTCTACTGCACCATAGCTGCAGTACTTATAGACACATGTTCCAGTCATTTTTTTATTTCCACTGCCCTCATTCGGAGCTCGAAGATTCCGACAGAGTTGTTGGCTTGAACTTTATGGCTAGAGACTCCTACAAGAGTGGATTAGACAATTACGCACTAGTGCCGACTGTGTGACCTTACTCTAGGAGGCGAGAGCTTCGGTTGGGATCTCATATTAGCGGCATCGAGGCCTTATGAAATCATATTGGGTATGGAATGGTTATCTATATTCCATGGTCAGATTGAATATATTAGGTGCAAAGTTCTGTCTGTCTACAAAGATGGGAATAGGTTTACCTTCATCGGCGAGAAGGGATCCTTTTCAGCACCTGATTGACTTACTTGGAGGAGAGTTCATCTGATCACTCATCATTTGGATTGCCTTAACCTCAGAGGGGTTGATCTGGAGAGTCCTAGTTATCCTATAGTGGTGGACCAGTACACGGATGTCTTCCCTGATGATGTTCCGGGTCTACCTCCTTGTAGAGTGGTGGGATTTTACATTTAATTTTACCCAGGGATGACACCGATATCTACACCAGCATATCGGATGGCTGCCACAGAGCTTCGTGAGCTGTGTGTATAGTTGGATGACTTACAAGGGAAAGGGTTCATTCAACCCAATGTATCTTCTTGGGCAACCTCGATTTTGTTCGCCAAAAAGGTGGATGGGAGCTTGAGGCTTTGTGATAACTATTAGAACCTGAACTAGGTGACCATGAAAAACAAGTACCCACTTGCGAGGATTGAATACCTCTTTGATCAGCTGAAGGGAGAACGGTGGTTCTCGAAGATAGGCCTCATATAAGGATATCACCAGCTCAGAGTACAAGATGAGGATGTGTAGAAGACGACTTTCAGATGTCGGTATGACCATTACGAGTTCTTGGTTATGCCATTCATTATAAAAAATGCTCTAGCAGTGTTCATGGGACTGATGAAGAGGATATTTCATCCATACCTTGATCGATTTGTATTAGTCTTCATCGATGACATTTTGATCTACTCGGCTACTGAGGAGGAGCATGCCTACCATTTGTAGGTAGTACTGGACACACTCCGAGAGCACCAGCTTTATGGTAGGCTCTCGAAGTGCCAGTTCTGGATCCGAGAGGTTCAATTTATGGGGCATGTCATATCGGAGCCTGGAGTTGCAGTTGATCCAGCGAAGATTGAGGTGGTACTTTCTTGGGAGTCACCCATGAGTGTAACGGAGGTACTGAGTTTCTTGGGGTTGACTGGATACTACCAGAGGTTTGTGCCAAATTTCTCCAGTGTTGAAGCACCTCTATCAGCATTGATGAAGAAGGGGAAACTCTTCATGTGGTCTAAGATATGCCAATGTAGTTTTAAATAGCTGAGGCAGAGGATGACTAGTGCCCCCATTTTGAAGCTTCCAGTGGAGGGAATAGGGTACATAGTCTACTGCGACATATCAGGGACCATCCTCGGCTGTTTCCTAATGCAGGAGTGAGTAGTGATCGCTTATGGTCCTCGATAGCTGAGACAACATTAGCATCCCTACGCCACCCATGACCTGGAGTTAGTAGTAGTGGTCTTCTCCATGTATATGTGGATAAATTATTTGATGGGTGAGTGTTTTATAGTGTAATCGGATCACAAGAGTCTTTGGTATATCTTCTCTCAGAAAGACCTGAAACTGAGATAGCGACGTTGGATTGAGTTCCTCCAGGACTATGACTTCGAGATAGTCTATACTTTTAGGTAGGGGAATGTGGTAGCAGATTCACTCAGCCGGATATCTAGTATACAACTGCTAGGTGAGGCGATATAGCAGCTGGATACTTTGTAGATATCCTCTATGGATAGGGATGGAGCAGCTTTTCTACAGTCTCTTACAGTCACTCCCCCACTTCTTCAGCGAGCCAGGGAGACACAGTGAGGGGACACTGAATGCAAGACACAACATGCTCAGATATCCACAGGACATACACCTGATGGATTTTTTGAAGGTAGGGAGCATGTCATCCTCTTCAGAGGACGTACCACGGTACCAGTGTCACTTCAGGAGGAAGTGTTGAGGGAGTTCCACACACCCCCTCTAGAGGTACATCCAAGAGTGGTGAAGATGTACCAGGATCTCCAACAATTGCACTAGTGGCCAGGAATGAAGAAATCAATAGTAGTGTTTGTCTCTTGATGCCTCCCTTTTCATCATGTGAAGGCAGAGCATTAGGTACCAGCAGGCATGGCTTAGCCTTTAGAGGTCCTAGAGTGGAAGTGGGATGGTATATAAATTGACATCATGACAGGACTTCCACGTACATCCCGGGGTCATGACTCGATTTGGGTGATCGTCGACCGACTCACCATGTCGGCCCACTTCCTACTGATCAGAGATCAGGGTTCAGTAGAGAACATGAGACGCCTCTATGTGCAAGAGATTGTGTGGCAACATGGATTACCCTCGCCAATTTTCTCTGATCATGATGCACATTTTACTTCCCATCTATGGAAGGGGTTTCAGAAGGCTTTTAGGATGCAACTTAGTTTCAGCACCACCTTCCATCCGCAGACGGATGGTCAGACTGAGAAGACCATTCAGAACCTCAAGGACATGCTATGTGCATGCATCCTAGACTTCGGTCATAGCTGAGAGGATCAATTTCCTTTGGTGGAGTTTTCATACAACAACAATTATTACTCCACCATTGGGATGACACCTTTTGAAGAATTTTATGGGTGAACTTGTAGATCACCTTTGTCCTGGACTGACATAGGGGAATCTGCACTAGTGGGACCATGTATAGTTCGGGTGACCACATAGAAGTGGAAGATCATCCAGGCGCGGATGAAGACTGCATAGAGCAGAACAAATTCATCTATCGACAGGAGACATAGACCTTTGGAGTTCGAGGATGGTGACCAAATATTTCTACAGGTCTCACCCTGATGAGGTTTACAAGGATTTGGATGAGGCTGAATGTTATCTCTATGGTTCATCAGACCTTTTTAGGTCCTCATTAGAGTTGGTGAGTTGGAATACTACTTAGATCTTCCACCTAAGTTGCACGGGGTCCACGACGTCTTCCACGTATCCCAGCTGAGGAGATACGTGCACGACCCTTCTCACATCATCGACCATGGAGAGATGGATGTCGAAAATGGGGAGACTTTTATGGAGGTTCCAGTAGAGATTGTGGATCGATAGGAGCGGGTCCTTCATGGATGGTCGATAACCCTTGTTTGCGTTCGCTGGCAGCATGAGAACCTCCAGGAGATAACATGGGAGCAGGGGGATCAGATGCGTGCTGAGTACCCCCACTTGTTCCCATAGTTTGATTTGTGGCTTACGGGGACGTAAAACCCTAAGGTGGGGGAGAATGTAAAGACTCAGAATTTCTAGGTATTTTTTTAATTAAATGGGAATTTCACGAGTTCGCGAAAATTGAATGTGCATGATTATGAGGCCCGGAGTTCCAGAAATGAATTTCTAAAAAAAACCGGGTACATTCAGAAAACGTGCGAGAGGGTTTTTATAACTTTTTAACCGATGCTCAGAATTGAAATTCGAGGGCACTGTTGAACACATAGAGCTAGTATTTACTTAAGTAGTCCTTCACCTCGACCACAGTAGATCGTGGGTGGAAGTTAGTTTTTAACTTATTTGTGAAAATTTAAAAATAAAATAAAATGGTTTAACATTTTATTTATATTTTTATTTTGAAACTCCCATGTCAATGTTTCACAGGTGGGGACCACCTGAACTAACCCTCACTTGAGTGGTTATGGTGGTGGGCACCACCCGAGTATAAACCCCCCATGAACACCCCTTAAATGGGGGAAACCCTCAAACATACTATTAAATGTGGGGGAGCCTCTTCAACTCCTACAACATTTATTATGCCAACTCAGTTAATTAATTATGCCTTTTTAAATTTATGCCAATGAAAAAAACTGGGCAAAATAATATATTATGTTGGATACTTGGAATTTTTGGTGGAATTGGGAGGAGGGAGCCTTGTGAGAAAGGTCTCCAACGAAGAACTCCAACGAAGAATGCCGACTTTGACTCCGACTTCTTCCATGGGACATTCGTTGACGAGGAACGTCTTCAACATCAACGAACTGACCATCAAGGAAATTCTGACTTCACCAATGTCCATCTATTCCCAACGACATCATCTCATTCATCGTGGAAAAACTTCAACGAATCAAATGAACGAGGTAGGGAGGGTGTTTGAATTAATTTCCTTTACCCGTTCTTGATGTTCTTGTTCTTATTGAGCCACTTTCTACTGCTCTAACATAGAGGGTGTGGGCTAAACAAACATGGACCGACCCCTCCGACGTTATTTTTACATTTAGTATCATTCGTGATGAAAGAAGTTGACTTAGGTGATGGCGATTGGTGCCGAAGATCAGCACTGGTGGAACACAAGAACCAACGACGAAGGCACAATGCCACGTTGCTCCGTAGCCTCCGCACCCCGCGGCGCTCTTCTTTCTGCAACCATTGCCACCCCGAGGTGCTCCACTGTCCGTGGCCATTGCCGCCCTGCGGCCTCGCCGCACCGTCCCAATCGAGCTGCCCCAGCTAAGCCACCCCACGACCACCGCCCTACCAGCCGAGTCGTGCTAGCCGAGCTACGCTGCGGCCTCCACCCTCCCGGCCAAGCCGCTCAGCCCAACCACCCCACAGACTCACGCCTTAGCGTCATGCCCCATGGCCGAGCCGCCCCGTGCCTGCGCGGAACCCCCTCGGTCGAGGCGCCCCGCTCCCTTGCGGCACCACCGTGGCCTCGCGGCCTTCCAAGCCAGGCCCAGTAGGCTAAGCTGCCTTGCAGGACAGGGCCGATCTAGCTGGCCGAGGTGGAGCCAGCGGGCCAGGCCGACCAGCGGTCCGGGTCGGTCTGACCGAGTCAGACTGGACCCGGACCAGAGACGGCCCTATACTTGTCTTGGGCCATAACTTTGGCACCAAACGTCTGTTTGACGAACCGTCAGCGGCGCCGAAAATATTGGAGCGAGACGGCCCCCTTTGGTATACCCCAATAACATTTTGGATAATGTTGGGGAACATTCGGGTTGGATGGAGCACAAATCCAACCGGGACTTTGGGACAAAAGGCTCATAACTTACAGACCAGGCATCCGAATGATATGTCGTCTATTGAGTTGAGACCCCTATGACATGGCGGTTATTTGAGATACATTTCGTGGGAATTTGTGGAAGTTGGAGTATCGACCAGTAGCTTGTGGAGCGAATCCTCCCAGATACGATCAAGCATCGTTCCAGAACCTAATAGCTGGCTGTGACGTGAAGAATGTAGAGCGATCCTGTGTGGGTCAACACTCAGAGCGATCCTGTGTGGGTTATCACCGACCGATCCTATGTGGGTCAACACTTAGAGCGATCTTGTGTGGGTAAGAACCTAGTGATCCTGTTTGGGTCAACATCTTGCGATCCTGTGTGGGTCAACACTTAGCGATCTTGTGTGGGTCAGCACCTTGCGATCCTGTGTGGGTCCGCACATAGCGATCTTGTGTGGGTCAGCACCGAGCGATGTTGTAAGGGTCAGTACTTAGTTAACCTGTGTGGGTATGCCTCTTAACATAGTAAAATGATTCATTAGTTACACCTAATCATCTATACTACTGTACTTAAGTTATACCTGGTGTGAGATGAGTTCGTACCTGAGCGGTAATTTACTTGTGGTAATACCTTGGTGGTATTCTTCCGTGAGTCGTACCTGAGTGGTACTTAACATTGTGGTACTCCTTACTTTTTGGAACAATTGAGCATTGATCTTTTGAATTGGAATCTATTTTTACTCAAGATTGACATGGGTATACTTGATAACTTAGATATCTGTATGGGCATATACCTAAGTATGGTTGTCAGTTGATTTCATGATTTATGGGTTATCCATGGTGGATTTTGTGAGACCTTGAGGGTCTCTGGGTCCCTAATGAGTATCATTGTACTCACCCCTACATGGGCTATGCCCACACCACGTTGTGTTTGGTGCAGACGACAGACAACACTGACAAAGGAAGAGAGTATCAGGATTGGTGGTGGCTCGAAGGTGGACGTTAGATGAGGAAAATAGCAGAGAAGACCATTAGTTAGCTGTAAATACCCTTCAAGTAGGATTCATGGTGGGCGATTCAAGAGCTACTTTTCACCTATCAGTCGTCTTGTACATTCTAGGTACCTTGTACTTTCCAGTTGGGCTTGTATTCTGGCCCCTTTTTCTTACGATACTAACCGTTTTTACTATTCAGTTTACTTGAGTTCGTATCTTGTTGTATCCTTGGTTGTGTGTGATACCAATTATAAAGGAAACGCCTTCCTAGTTTTAGGGAATATGCCTTCAGTGCTAGTCGCCAGCCCCTAGCCTATGGAAGGCCGGTTTGGGGTAGTCACGACATGGGCCCTGGGGGACGGGTCGTGAAAGTATTCACTCTATAGTGTGTCATGCAACAATTAAATTATAATAATATCCCCAAATTATTGATTTTTTAATTAAACTAGTAGATGAATGTAATTAATAAATATGAGACTAAATTTCCACATACTTATTTTGGTTTTAAAAGTTGCTCGGTATGCCCATAAATCATCACGGATATTGTAGATTCAATCCTTTTGTAGTGTTTACTTTATATTTTCTAAAACATTATTGATTTTACCATATTAAAATTCTACATTCCCACTTTTTTACTGGTGATAGGTATTTCTGATGTTATTTTGAACTCTGTACTTTTCAATTAATCAATTTATTAGATTATTATTGAAATGTCTACCTCAATATCTTATATGTTGTCATGGAATATAGAATGAGGATAAAATATATTTCCTCAAAAAATTCAAGACTACCATAGTGGTGTTGAATGTTACATCCTTTACTTCAATCTATTTGTTAACATATCCAAACAAATAAGGATATATATTTTTCCATATGAACTTGAGAATATTCCCGAAAAATATATCACCCAATCATAGAATATCTCAACCCATATAATAGGGTTTTCTGGTATATCATTTAGTTTAATCATATTTGTTGTTCAAATACATTGATCACATAATTTGAAAAATTAACTAGAATCATGATGAAGAGTAGTCCATAAAAATCAACATATAAATATTTTTTCCAATGTATGATATTTTCCATGATACCCCCCATAATAGGTAAATAAATATAGAAATATTACACACATTAAACATCTGATTTGGGAAAATTCCCCTAAATCAGTCCATGTTCACATTGTATGATCATGATGGGATAATCTAAGTAGTAATATGATGCCCCAACCAGAAACTTCTTTTTCTATTTTTGTGGAATGTTTTGGAACAAGGTTTCAATTGAAAATTAATTTTCTAAGTTAGAAAACGATAGTATGGCTTATAGATCCCCATAGAATATTTTCTCATTGATGGATCATAAATGATTTCTAAAATATATTCATCCTCTTATTGGTAAGTATAATCTCGAAAAATGATCTGGAATATATTTTCTAGAATCATTCTTATACATATAGAGTAAATCAAAATCACATAACAATATAATCAATGAAATTAAGATGGTCATGGAGACATTCTTATTAAGTAAATATATCAATGTCTCATGTTCTATGTATAATATGAATTTTGAATGAATAAGGTATGATTTATAATTATCAAATAGAAACACTGCCTTGTGAATTTAATTTTTAGTGGTACTGTAGTTTCCTTAGGATTTGTTGATTCAATGACATTAATAATAAATGGGGTGGAAGATAAGATCGACTTTTTATTTTAAAACAACTCCAAAAACAATGTCACTCGCATCCCACATTATATCAAAAATATGATTCCAATTTTTCAATATAATAATTTTTGACATAATAGGTTTTCCTTTCATCTTATTGAAATAATAATTTAATGATTTCTCAAAATCAAATGAATTATGGTTAGATAGAAACTTAGTTAAAGGTTGATTGATTTATAAAAATAATTTGATAAATATCCTATGAAATCATGAATATCTTGGAATGCTTCTGATTCCCTTTGGAGTCAACGGTTCTCCTAGTCCATCATTATTCTGATCAAGGTTCTATCAACATCTATTCATTTTCTAATATTTTGTCACAAAGGATGATTCATCCATGTACCATTATTTAACATTTTCCTATATATATCACTATATAAATTCCACTAAATTTTATTATCCTAAGCCTAAATTATATAGGACGATGTAATGTTTTTTCAATACACTAAGTAGTCATCAATAAAATATTCCCGTAACTCCTATGGAAAGTCAAAAATATATGTATAATAGATCATACAAATTTTGTACATGTATTGAAGATAAAAAATTACATATATTGATATGAAAATGTTTCATACAAGAATGTTAAAGTAATTCTAGGATGATTTGTGGGATCCATTATATTTTTATTATAACATGAATATCCATAAATAAATTAGAAGAAAATATGTCCTTCAATTATTTTTAACATTTTATCCATAAATGGTAATTTAAAATGACCTTTTTTATTTTTTTCATTAAATTTCTTTTAATATTTATAGATTTTCATCATGTAAATGGCCTTGTGGGAATTAGTTCATTTCCTTTTGTTACCAAGTCCATTCCTCCCATTTTGGGAACAAATTTGAATGGGATCGCCCATATATTGTTGAAAATTGGGTATATAAATCCTATATATATATATATTTTAATACATAATTTAGAACTAAATCATTTATAAGTGTAATGAGTGTCTAGTGGGGTTGAAAAATCACCTTGAGATCCATCATTTCGTAAGACCTTATGTATACAGAATTGGGACATATACCCAAATTTACTTCTATAATCCTTGTATTAAAATGTTTTAACTTATTTAGGGAAAAAAATATAATCTACTTGTTTATTTGGTAGATTTTAATTAATTATTTCTTGTAGTGTTTTTTGAATTATACATACTAGAATATGAGTGTGTTTGGAGACGAATTCATTTATTGTTTTGGATGTTTGATTGTTTTAGGTGTAATATCATGGTAGGAATCCCATATCAGCGGTTCAATATAACTCATCCACTAATAAATTATACTCATCTTTTTGTTGAGACTCATATTCTACCATTTCTTCAATGGTTTATATTATGTTCTCTTCATCTCGATCATTTGTTATATTGTGTTATATTCTTGTTTATATTATACATTAATTTTGAAAATAGTTACAATGTTAGATCATTTCATTCCCTAATTTGTTTCTTTGCTAACATCAAGGAAAACATGATCATATATTATGTAAAATATTAATCTTACCTAATTGGAATTAATGAATTAATTATTGGTTTAAAAAATGGCCATCCATGAATAAGGGAAATATATCATTGTGTTTTCATACGGAGGATAAAAATATATGGTAAAATGTATTTTACAACATTAATAATGACATCTTGATGAATACTTTATATATATTTTACTGATCTATTAATGAGAAATAGTTCAACTCATGTTAGCATCATCTCTTCATGCCCTACAATCATGAAGACACTTGTTTTAATTAAATAAATCATCTTATATGGATCACATAATGCTTTATAAAAGTCACAGTTTCCAATAGTTTTGGGTGATTGAGAGATTTTCTAGATATCTCAACATTATTTTTTTTTCTTTTTTACCATTGTAGAACATTATTCATTTTGGGATGAAAATCCAATTTATTATATTTTTATTTTTTTACAGCTGATATTGAAATAATATAAAACACTAGAATTTGATAAATGACATTTGTAAACGGAATGTTGATGTGGAATTATTTGAACATGTAAGAAAATTAATGAACAGATCCAATGATTTTAAAATTTTCATCCTATAATGAAATGGTATAGTTTTCATTTATGGGGTAATTTTAATTTACAATTCCACTTTTTGGGTTGTTTTATGAAATTTTTTAGTCTAGAATCCCCACCATTAAGTGTTCAATTTAAGAGTTTTTCCCTTTTAATTATTGATAATTTATTAATCATATCCTCATATCTCAACTTTTTTTATTCCTTTCCATTATCTTTTAATAACTATGGACCATCCATAAATAATCTTATTATTATAGTAATGGTCTTATTTTAACATATAAAAAAAGTTTTAGTTTTACCATTTAATGTTCCAGGTAATCATTCTATTTTTTTTAGTTTTGATCACATTATGATCGAGATTATATATAACGATATTATAATTTTTTTATTTTTTATAATAATTATATAGTATCAAAACAATCTTTTACAAGTAAAAAAACACGATTTAATGGATTTATATATGGGTACTTATAGGTTTCACTTGTATTGGTATAGGTTTCTAACACTATTTTGGATGTGGATGGATTTTTGTGTGGAGGCTGTTAGGCCCAAGATGTCTGAAAAAGTCAGCTGGTTCATTGAGATTCCTACTATAGAAGACATCATAGTGTCCATTTTTATATGAAAATATTTTCCACCATGTAGTCAATTCCATTCTTTATTGTTCAATTATTGCCTCATGATATGATAATAAATGATATATCTTTTACATGTTTGAAAAATACATGTTCTAATGGTTTTAAAGATGGGTATTGGTAGGTTGTACCAGGATGGGCTAAGGTTATGGATACATCTAAATGTATTGTCGTAATTTTTTATGGATGATGTTATGAAATAAATTTTTTAAAAGGTTGGATGGTTCATTAGGATTAATACTAAGGATGATATCGTAGTTGGTTTTCATTTATAAGATAATAGTTTACACTAAGTATTTCATCCCATCCTTGACTGATAATTTTTTTAGAATGGTTTTCCTTGAGTTGGCTTTGAATTATACCTATATTGGAATTCATAATAGAAAAGTGGGGATCCACATATATGTTTTATATTCAATTATGTTATTCGGTAGAGGTTCTTTTGGAGTTAGAATGAATCAATTGTTTTTTCCAGTTCTTATACATGAGTAACTAATTGAGTATTCTCCACTACCTCAGGCATACATAGTCTTGATGTTTCCATAAAACATTTCCACAAATTCACATAATTAAAAACATAATCAAGTATTTCTTTAGAAATGTTTGGTGTTTTCATTTATAATCTTCCATCTTTTGACACATATTACAAGTATATTAATTTATGGTGATGTTTATAACAAAAATATTAAATTTTGAGATTGATTTTTATGTTTTGATTTGATCTATTCATAAGTTTTTATTTGAATATATCCTAGTAATTCCAAGGCAATTTATCATTAATCAATGTAATTTTATGCATTTATATTCTTAACATCCATGTTTGAGAAGGGTAAAAGTATTTATATAAGATTTTTTTTAAACATTATCATATATTGTAATAGATCATCTGGGTTTGTTATTTATCATAAAATATTCCATATATCCAAATGGGAATTAGAAAACTACAAACTAGACTAGTTCATAAAACATAACATGATGAATAAACATATATAAAACCACCAATATATTTGACAGATGTTCATGGGGATCTTCTTATTTTAGAAAACTAAATTTTTCCATGTCTTGGATCATTTGTGTTAGATATGGTTTTATCTCAAATGAGGCATCAATAATTTGATGGTATATAATGATGGATCAAACTTATTTTATTAACGATAAACAAATAATCCTAGATACTACATGATTGATACATCTATTTTATCCTGTTATATTGTAAAAATTGGGAAAATATCACATTGGGGTTAGTGGGGTCTCATTACTCAAAAATTACATATTAATATCATTCATGCATGTAACACTCATGCAATCGTATAAAAATGAAGGGTTCTTGTGATATCAAGCTCCTAGAATGGTTTTTAGGACCATCAATCAACCACTAGATCCATCACATAAATATTTTATATAAATATATTCTAGATATAGAACTAATTAAAATAAATATAAAATTTTAATAATGTGATGTATTCTTATGAAATATTCTTCAAAGACATCATGCCTCCCTGAAAATAGTTCCAAAACATTAGAGTGTGTCTGGTAGTGTCATTACATCTAATAACTGTTATTTATAGAGTTTTGAAATTCATAACATGATCTACTAACAATAACTATTAGGGAATATTATTTTATTTGATAGTATGAAGTATAACCCATAGGGAGGCACTAAAATAAATTTGGTGTTATTTAGAATAGATTTCCTAAAATTGGCGACTCTTTATGATGATCTAATGGAATGGTTATTCTAATGTAAGGAAATAATTTTGAATGAAAAAACAATTTATATTTTATATAATAATTGAGATATTAAAGATCAACTTTTTGAGAATGTGTTATTAAGGTATCCAAAACCAAGTAACGGTTTTATTCTATCTATATTGGCCATAAAAATGTCCTAATGTTTTGGACATACTATGGAAATTTAGGTCAATTAATTCTATCAACTGATATTCCTTGGTTAAAAAATGGATCCAATTAGGTTTATTAAAGTTTAATTATTTTTTTGGATGGAATATCCATGTCGGTAGTCGGTACATAATCACCTTGATTAGGTATTTGAGCCCTAGCATATGTAATCCCTTGGTTAAACCCATTCATAAAGATGGGATTATGAATTTGGACTTAAATTTAATATCCGACATGATTTACATTTCCAGGGTTATACTATAGGTTTGTTGATGCTTAATTCCCCCATTATTTTCTCTAATCTACCTAGAGAATTAGGCATGCATGATGGAGGATGAATCCATCACATGTGGAGAGGAGAGAATGATAATACATTTAATATTCAAAATAGATTCAATTGAATGAAATGTAAAATTATATATTATATGAATGAAAAATAAATATATTAAAATTGTATGTTTTATTTGATATAATTTTTACAATATTAATAGGAAAATGGAGAAAAATACTGGAGACCATATGAATTTATGCTTGACTAAAAGTCTCTAAATTTTCTAGCTTTTAATCTCTTCAAAACGTTCAACCAAAACAAATATTTATTAGATAGAGTGGTTCATGGTTTGAAGGGATATTCATGTTGTGGGTGATATTCTTCTTCCTTGTCACACACAAATTTTTATTCTCATATTTTTTTCCATGTCATCTCTTACGTAATTGTTTTATCTCTTGATTTGTGGGTGTGATGGGATTTAATTTCTGAGGAAATATTTTTTATTATTATTAATCACTTGTTCATACCTTAGTTTACCCATGTTTTTCTGGTTTCTAGTTCTATTTATTATGATTTCATTCTAGTGGTGCACGATTGGTGTATAGTTAGAGGAAACCATTTACCTTATCCTAAGAAACCATGTGGATCTAGGGTGTATGTATGAGGCTTGGAAAACGACTTTAGATATGGGTTTCAAACCCTGAGGTGAGCACATTCAGGGGTCTATCTCTTGGATGAACCATAATGCACGTTTAGCGCATGATTTACCAAACTGTGTGTAGTTCCCAGATCATAAAAATTGTGAAATTTATCTTTTACCATGTCAATATTTTAACCTCAAATCACCCCATTTCTACAACTAGTTCATACGAACTAGGGGGCTATCCCTTTATCTCTATTCCTCAACTCCTCTCCCATGTTGATAATGTAATTCCTACATTTTTGGGGATATATGTCTCATGTTCTCATCTTCTCTACTCTCTATTCCCATACCTTCAATTTTCACATGATTTTATTTTATACCTTGGTCATGTGGATATAGGGTTCATGTTTCCCTTGGTTTATTTATGGGGTTTTTATTTGTTATGGTTTCTCAAGGTTGTTCTTGGATCTTGTATCCTTTGAGAGGTTTGTTTGGGTGTTCATATTTGAAGCGCCATGAGTTTTATGTAGGTTTCCATTTTCACTATCGGATAAAATTTTATATTCATTGGTTTCATTATTTTTTACCCTTCCTTATATGTTAAATATTAATCTGTTATCCTTGAAATAATTTTTTGTTGTTAAATGAGGTGGTTTTCATAATTGTTTTGAAGTATATGGCATTTTTTTGTTATGTGATGCACCCTTAGTGTTTGATAAAATGCTCTATTGGATTTTATATGTGATTTTTGGTGTCTAAATCATGTCATGGATTTTCAAATGATTTTTGAAATTGAAATTATGGTTTTGGGTTTTTAAATGTATTTATAAACGGTTTTGGACTTAAAAGCGGAGTGTGTTTAGCTCTTGAAAATGGAAAGACATGTGATGTCAACAGGTGGACTGTTTAGGATTTTGGTGAAAGTGATTTTGGTTTGAACAAGTGGTGTGAGTACTTAAATGATATTTTGTAAAATGGTTGTAAACTGGAAAATGGTTTGTTTTTACTTTTTTGGAATGGTGGATTTTTTTCTTTTAAAAAGGGTTCCTCAGGTTCGTTTTCTACTTTTTTAATGTTGGTGAAAATGATTTTTATAAAAAAACATCATTGGATAATCTCATTTCCTTGTTTATATTTAATTTATGGGATTTCCTATATGGGGAATCCTAATGATAAATTATTTTGAATGGGTTTGAAATGCTCACTATAGATTCCTCACGACCCATTTACTTTAATCAAAATGAGATATCCTTGGTGTCGAATCCTTTGAGATTTATTTGTTTTAAGGAAAGTGATTGATACTTAGGGTGACTCGAGGATATTCCTATTGTGTGAATTATTATATATGATATATTTGAATGTGATTGGATGCTCCTCTAGCATTGAGTGGCTCCCCACTTTTATACTCTTGACATGAGAACTGTGAAGAACTAGTTAATTTTCATAGAATGATTATTTCACTAGTTATGATTATGCTCTGACTTGTGTCCCATAACATAGAATTGGATATTGTTTTATGGGATAGGTCTTTCAGTCTTACCATTTAGGGTGCGATCAAGTGTTCGTGATTAATTTTATGTCATCATCTAAGGTTTCTTTTCCGGTATGATTCAATATGTATAATATTTTATGATGTATTTCACAAGATCCTAATTTATTACATGGCTACTAGAACATAGTTATCTATGACGGATGATTGGGTACTTGTTCTTTGGTTACTCTTGTGTGCTTATTTACATTTCCCTTATTATGGTAACATTGTTGGTTCTCTCTTATGTGGTGTATTTCATTAGTAATTATTGTCTTGGTTCCCCCAGTTTTATGAAAAGTTGTTCTGTAAAATTATTTTCACTATATACTCCATTTATAAATGAAAATATATCGTTATTATTTAAAATTATTATGTCTCCTTCAATAAAGAGAATACGATTTTTAGTTGTAAAAAGTTCAATGTACTTTTTTTGGTTTAAAAGGTAGCTGTGGGGAATTTTTTAATAATATATATTTCAAACATAATGTTCCATTTCTTTTATATAAAGAATGTGCATTTTAGATATATTTGTTTGGGTACAACTACTGACATTAATAATCATCCCTATAGTTATTTAAAGTTTTTAACCTTTGGTGAAGGTTTTCATCTTGGTCTTGATCCACATGGGCAACGACTGATCTTGGTATCAGAGAGTGACCTACTGTGTAACATCGAGATGTTGTTGTCATCATGTCCAATTTAGTTCTTATTGTTTTGTTTTTGTATTATCATCTTTGTATAAATAATGTTTAGTTTGGTTATTTATATATTCTGATGATTTTTTCTCTATTAAATTTACCTATAATCATTATGTGAAAATTTTCCCTTGATTACTGTAATGATTCTCTAAACTAGTTATCAAATCATGCGGATTCAAAAATCCCTTCAAGCCTTTCCATAGATACATGTGGGTTATCAGTTCAGGTTCGACCCAGGATGGTTCATTACATTCCCCTTCTAGCGTTTGTCCACAAAATTCCATTTAATTATTTGTATTTTCAATGTGATATAGGGTTTTCAAAATTTATACATCTGGATTCTCATAGATTAATTTTAAATTTTACTATGTGACTTTGACAGCAATGTTCGCAACCAGAGTATATTCTCCTAGAAGGAATTTTTCATCAAAACATGAATGGGATTTAATATCTTGATTTGTAATAATATGGTTCTTTCTTAAGGGATCACACTGTGAATATTCATTCATTGTGTTATGTATTTATAGTTTTTTATTACACATTGAATATCCTCTTAACACATAGATTCTAAAAACTAATAAAACATTTAGAAAACAACAAGGCATCATATTGAAATATATATAAAAAGAAATTAATAATATGTTCAAAATATATGAATGAAATAGACATCTCAAATTCTGACATAACACACCCCATTAAGGTTTGTATATTGTAATCACTCCCTATTTGAGATGTTTTTTTTTTCACATTTATTGGTGACTACAAATTTGAAATAATTTCGCCAAATGATCCATTTCAAGACCCAATCCTACTTTCCAAGATCTTACCATACATAATAACATGACACATTTATCAATTTGCTATAACAATCATATTCAATGACAATAATTGAGAACAATAGTACATTGTCTACATCATTTTAAATCATTAATCATACTTTGTTCATTGTAAAATTATATAAGAGAGAACCCATAAATTTCACTGCTAAAACAAAATCACCACTCATTCTTATTTTCTAAATGATATAAATACACTCAGCATCATTCTTCTATGGATATAGAGAACATTAAAACCCAAGACTATAAAATTACTCATCTCAAGCCTCTATAAAAGGTTTAAACAACTAAAAAAAGTAATTCCCAACACTGAGTATCACATAGAAGTGACTATATGCTATAGTCTACACCATTTAATCACACTTAAACCATTATTTAGTGACTCCTATGATTCCAACTCTAGGTTACGTAACCTAGTAAGTTTAGAAGGTTATACCATTGATCATATCATATATATAATTCCCAAAATTTCAATGAATCGCCATATATATAATAATTTCATAGAATTTATAACCTACAACACAATCTTGAGTCTATAAAAGCATTATTTTTAATCCATTCAGAAATACTATGACAATATTTCCCCATTTACAAGGATATAATATGCATAACTTTATATACAAAAACCTAAAATTCCAATAATAAAACAGAAATAAGACATTGGATAGCTTCATTAAACCATAACCAAAGAATATATTCAATTTCATACAAATAGTAGCGTGTCCTCACAAAACATGTGTACATATTGAGTCATCAAAAAGGGATTAAATTTTAAAACAATGTATAGGTTTTCATTGATTAAATTCACAAAAAGAGTTATTCAATTTTTTTATTAAATAACCCCTCTTTTAAATCAATAATATTTCAAAAAATCATGATATTTGATGTCATGTGAGCTCTTATTCATTATCTCATTCAAATTGATAGACAAATATTACATTTGAATCTCTATATGGATATTGAATTTCCTTATTATAATTTCTTAATCAAATTCATTTAATGACCAAGTATTCCTTCCCACACAGTTCAATTAATAACTAAAATCTCCAAAATTGATAGGTTATTTTGATGTATATCCAATTCACATTGAATATCTTTGATAAAACCACATGGAATGTATGTTCCCTTGAATAATCATGATAGTTATATACATGACCATTCAAACGGAAGATTTTTGATGAAAACTCATAGAAGTTCAATGCCCTTAAATTATCATGGAATGTATGTGCAAGAACAATTCTCAGGGAAAATCCATTACGACAACACATTTAACATCCATTATTACATATGTAAGTTCAATTTCACTGAAAAAGGAAATGTGTTCTGATCTATGTTTACTGACAGAATTATTGTTTATTATTAATATAAGATCCTCAGACACAGAAGGTCTATGTTCAATTAGTTGAATATCTTCTTCCACAATCTTTTTAATAGTATCCTCATCACTTTTGTAAACAATGTGCACCACTCAAACATCTTAGAATATTTCATTGATCACTAATAATCATTAAATAATCATCATATGTAAATTCCACTATGTCTTGCGCTTCCCCAAAAAATCTTTTCATGGTGTATCCTCATGATTCATTTTCTATAAATCATGGAATTAACGAAATCATATTATGTATTAAATGGATTTTATATCATGCATGACATATTATTCCTTTTCTTGGATCTATAATAATCTATCAATCTTCGTCACCTTCATCTATAAACACAAAATGATATATTAAAGTAATGTTATTCTAAAGACCACTTGTGCACAACAATATACCCTATGTAATTTTTTTCAATATCCCCACACATTTTGTAATTAAAAATTGTTTTAAATTTATTATCCCCCTTACTTAAAGTAAAATAAAAATGTTCAATAACATTTTTCTCTCCCCATAAAGATATTATCTCTTCCTTATTCAAAATCTACTTGATTCACTTATGAGGTAAGGATGTAATCAATTATATTCTCATAGAATGGTTCATTTTATTAGATCACTAAATGTGTACTTAGTATTATCTAGTATATTAAACAATATTTATTTAACTAATTTTTTTAATTTTGTATGTAAATAATTATATATACGACACCAGGAATCATAAAATTATCATATGTTTTTTATAAGATACCTATTAATAAAAATAATAATTATTTATACACTCATAAAAATAATTCATGTACATATCATACCTCCCCTTTATTTCATCTATTAATAATCCAATTCTATAATATATTAAATTAATTTATTGTAATAAAATTAAAGGATTCATTATTTTATTTGAAAACATCATTCTAAAAATTTCATGTACCATCCATAAATTATACATTGTATGGAATACATGAAATTGACACCCTTTATCCATATTTGTTTTAAAACCCACGATATTAACTGATTTCCTTTTTATACTAGTTGATAAAACCCATAAGAATTAATTATTCTTGAATTCATAAAAGAAAAATCCTCAAACATATCCTTTATTTCCTTGGATATTAGTTCAAGATAAATAATATTATTGGGAAAAAAGATGGGGCTCTTAAATTCATGAGTAGAAACATAGAGGATGAGAGCATCATATCAACCTAGAGAAGTATTTCATTCTTATATGAGACTTTAATATTTGTGAATCCTTATTTTAAACTCAATTTATATGATAATATTATGTTTCATGAGTTTTAATTTTGGTCTCAAATATATCATGTTTCCAAGGAAGTCATGTCAATAATTTTTTGGTTGTATGTTCTAACAGCTTGAACCTTTCATATAGAAACTCTATATCCAAAAACATTGAATTGATTTGATTTCATTACATTATTTTATTAGAGATGATCATATACCATTCCTTATTGCCATTTATATTATTCTTTGTATCATTAGTTTTTATCATCTTTTATGGATTTCTACTCCATTATCATGGATTTTATGGTTTTTATGAATTGACATGTCATGCCAATACACCAATTCATTATGGACAAATATCCAATGAAAAAAGAGTATCCAATAAACCATATTTTATTCTTTTTATGGTTAAAATTCTTATAATTAATAGGTCATATATCTCAGTAGTTTTTAGTGGATCCACAAAAATATTTGACATTATGTTTGTAACTGATATTTAAATATATTCTTTGATACATCCTTTTTTGTGTGGTGGGTCTTTCAATATTTTCGTAATCCATATTTTTAATGAATTATTTTGTAAATAAAAGAGTATGTAACACAACATTAATAAATATGAATGCTACTTGGTTATGAAACTCCATTCTTTTGGATGACATGGAAACATGTTTAGAAGAAGACATCATGAACATATGGTTACTGATATGAGTTTTATTGAAGACATGGATGTAAAAGGAAATATTTTTGGAAACATATTTCTTTTTAAGAACCTTGGATGTTCCATATTTTGGATTCTAGATATTTCAATTTTATTCTTATATCCAGACTATTTTAGTTGTGAAGGGCCATATCATCACTAATAAATATCAACATTTCTTACTAATTCTCATTAATATTTTGAGTATCATCATAATGAATTTTTTAATTTTTTCAATTGAATATGAAGAGAATTCATTATGTTTTCATTTAATTCTAGTTTGGATGTTTTCACAGTCATGGAAACATGATGTAACACTTCAAATAAATGAAATAATTTAGTAATTGTATTGATGTATACATCGTTGAAAAAAAATTACCCTTCTAAGTATTCTATAACGTCAATATACCTTGAAAATTAAGGTAGTTTCATCCTTTTATACCATTAGGATTGTGAGGGTGTTCTATATAATTACCATTTTATCCAACTATTCTTTAATCACATCATCCTATTATTGTAGCTATGATTTCTCTTCCAAGTTTCCCATGATAGTTATAAAAATATAATTTAGTAATTCTTTTTCAATTATTCCTATACGTTTTTTTAGTTTTTGGATAATTATTTAGACCTGATATATTATCAAATATTGAATAATATTATTTTGAAGAAACACATTCAAAATAATTATTATCACTTATACAACTCTTATTGCCTTATATTAATAATGACTCTCCATTAACTTTTATATATTTTTTATCTTCATTGCCTCACTTTTCATCTTATTTTATTAGTTTTGGGAAGATATCACTATATTGGTATCATCAAGATCATATTTCTTTTCACTACTTGACATAAAATTAATGATACCTAAAATCTATAGTAAATAAATGCTACTAAAATCAAATAGGGAACAAATTTGGATCTTTAGTAAGATCATTAATGTTCTGATATCAATTATATATCCAAAAGATCAAATATTGACCACTTGGGGGAATCAGTGGTCCACTATTTCTACAAAATCCCTTCATATTCAACCTCATGAACATGTTGAGGTTATTTATCCACTCAAAAATTTCTCTTAACCTCACCTTCATGTGATCTTTTTAACAATTTTGAAATAATCACATAGTATTACCAATAATTATCATGAAATGTTACTCTTTTTTAGCATAAACCTCAAACATGATTTTGAAATATAATATTGTTACCCATTAAATTATACACTGACTCAAATGAGGGAGATTATTTATACTCATAATCATCTTCCTTCTATATCAACTAGTTTTAATCCCCATTTAAGGATTTCCAAGTGGTTTCTACTTACCCATCCCATCCTAACAACTCTTTTACCTCGATAGGTTCTACCTCTAACTATTAGCATTCACCTCAGCTAGATATACCCCCAACCACATGATTCATTATCCACTGACCAGACACCCATGAAACAATATCAAATTCTAATGTTTAGACCCATTATTCAAAATTCATACCTCATTTTCAGCGTGATCTTCGTCCATAAGCACATAGGATTAGGATTACTCATGTACTTATTCAAAATCATCCATAGGTACTTATAGGAAATATTTTCTTTTTGAAACTCCTTCAAGATGTGATATGAACAATATATTCCTTAGTATAATTAATACTTAGGTTCACAAAAACATATATTTTCTTCAATGGATCTAGAAATCATCTTCCTATAACTCCATGATAAAGATGTTGATCATGTTTTCTGAACTCTCTTGAATAATTTATTAAACGTATATAAATCTTTGGTAACCCTTTTTCTTATTTTAGTAACCACATATTTATACATATATGTATTTATCATACCTAGTTTTAATTCAAATTTAGAGTATGCATGATCTTTAATATTAGGTGATATCTTCATCATTATCTATTTCAATTTTTTGTTCAATGCTTCCTTTTTTAATATCCATAAAAATACAAAATTTACTTCTATATAATCCTCATAAAAATACCATAAAGTCTCAATTATTCTTTCACAATGAGGTTTTAATAATATCTAAAATTCTGTAAAATATTACATTTCTAGGATTTATATTCAATTCTCATGGAATATACATACTGACACCTCATGGGGGTTTTAGGCCCTTCATTCCTCATGAATGTTCTTTTTGATCCCCATTCTAATTTAAAATCCTTACTAACACCTCATTAAAGGTGATTTACCTTTATTCATCATTTATTTTTCATGTATGTACAATTATCAAATATATTTTTTTCTAACACATAACCTTGATTATGTGCTTACATAAATAATATCTACTTCACTCATAGTGGATATGTGTTCTGATCTATGTTTTATTCAAATAAGAGTGGTTGATTGTTTACAGAAGATCCTTATGCATGAATGGTTTATGTTCCCATGGTAGAATATCTTCCTCCAAATTTTATAACCATCTCATCAGTATTTTTATAATCCAATCTACACTCATAGAAAAACTTGGCACATGCATTATATCACTATGGACAGTTCAAAAATCATCTCATGTATTTTCATTGTTTCTCTTTCTTATCCACTCATGTTTATCAAGCTACAAACACCTAATTCTTTTCCCATAAATAATTAGAGAACTTCAATAATATTTTGAACATATATAGATTCTATATATAGAATAAAATAAAATTAATTTCCTTAGATACATAAAAAACTTTAATCATCATCATGTTCATTAGTAAAGAAAAATTTATATATTGAGAATAAATGTAACCAAAAAACTCTTGTGCACCACATATAATAAATCTATCCACTTTATCACATCATTGTATGCACCATAATTACACAGAATTAGTTATAAATATAACAGTGAATAAAAAAAATACCCTTTAGGATTCCATAATATAATTCTATGTGATCTCATGAATGTAATATTCATAATATATAAATAAATTTTAGTATTGTAAAAAATGTCATTTTTAAAAAAATAACTTTCTAGTAACAATTTCCCATTAAATATAATATCATATTGAATATAGCTCACATATGTGTTTCCATAACATGGGTAACCATACAAGTTTCACCCATAAAACTGTTAAAAAATATATACATCATTATCATTATATAAAAATTATTTAAATATATAAATATATTGGTTAACGTAGGATAAAATGAGGTATAAGAAAACTATTTACACCAATGATAATACTATCACACTTAATTAACCACCACACATCTTGTTTTTTTTCTTCCCAATAATATTGATCATGCCACAGTTCATCCATCTATGTCAAACAAATTTTTTTTTACCATTTATCTAAATATTTCAAATATTTTATGTAAACTTCCTAAAGGTTCTCAAGAACTTCATTTTATTTCTCATATCATGTTCTGATTTATTTGTCACAAAACATTTTCTCTTATAAAATTTAAATTCTAAAACAATATTAATTTTCAAAACAATTTTAATTTTTCAAAATATATAATTTTTAATGTATTCATGATTTAACACAAAAAACCATTTTTTTATAAAATATATTATTTTATATCGAAATCTGATTTAAAAAATTATTCTAATTTAAAATAAATTAATTTCTCCAAAAATTCTCTTCATTATCATATTTTAAAAAAATACATTAGTTTTCAAATAAATTTCACATTTAAAAATCAAATCCCATGAAATAACCAAATTAAACCCCTGTTGTCATTAGAATCAAAATAATTTTTTCTCAAATTAAATTTCCATGATTTAATAAATCAATTTTAATGATATTTTTACATAAAAATCAAATGAATAGAGTTTTGAGAAACAAATAAAAAAACCCAACGCTTTATTGAGAGGAAAAAAACCATGTAATAAAGAAGAGAATTGAATAAACACGATAAATTATAATTCATTTATATTATTATTTTATTTAATTGATTCCAATCATAATTAAATCGATCTCATGTTACCTCCTTAAAAGATCTACTCACCACATCAAATATCACAAGGCTATTCCAAGGAGTGAAATGGATAAATACCACAAAAAATATTGAGTATCTCTCACTATAAATTTAGTATTGATTGACCTAGTCCTCGATATTTATACAATAATATTTTGAGGATATCACTCGAAGTCACCCTATATATTTCTTTAACATTATAATGTGTACTTTAGGCTCTTAATGGGGTAAATTTATGGATACAAAAATTAAATAAAAATCCATGAATATTTCATTGAATTATGGTTTGGATGCATAATTAACTAAGTAGTGCACTCCTTGTTGCCTATTATATATATAATTACATTTTTACGAGAATTATTATTTTCCATATTACATTATGGTTAAAATTAATCGAAATAAAAAATATTCAATAGTGCTAAAAGGCCTCAAGGAACCTCCATGTATACCGAAAGCATCCATCTGATGTGAGATTCTATGATTAACTATATTTTTAATTTCATATAAATAAACAAATTAATAGAAACACATGATCAATCATCATATGTTAGAGTATTTATATGGAATCAAAACATAAAATAACCCATCAAAAAATAAATAGACACCATGATATAATAAATGAATAATGTTGGTCATATAGTGGTATGTCCCAACATAATCACCGATGAGACAACCACATAAAAAAATAAATGAAAATATTAAATGTACATTGAGATTCGGCAATCATCACTAATATTCACCTAAAACCCATCACTAGATACTATCTTGATGTTGTAACTCGATCCACTATAAGTTATATACTATTACCTATATAGGCAATAAAATGAATTGACATGCATCAGGGTACCCATGCATGGTGTGATAAATGAATTTCAATAGAGTCTCTCTAAGTTACCTGAATACACTCCATAATATTTATTTTTTCCTTAGGAAAATTAATAAAAAAATATTACATATTGGAATACACCTCATTTCATCATGTTTAAACATGGATAACATAATGAAAAAACAACCTGGTTTGATTAGATGAAGGAAAAAAACTATACACTAGGAATTGACTAGATGTGCCTATCTTTAGGTAATCCCTAGTAATAAGAAACATGGGAACATAACATGGTTATCCTATAAATACATGGAATCCTCTATTTAAGATTACCATGTAACTAAAAAATTGACTAATTATATCAAATATAATATGTTAGAATTGAATCATTAAAAGGATAATAATGGAGATAACCTCTTACATGAGTCGAGAAATCCCATTGGAGAAAGGTATAATGTCTAATAACATATCCCAAAATAAAATCACGACGTTGTAAATAATCAATCGACCCACCACATGGGGTAAGAATCACCATCAGTAGGTTGTACACATGGTTATTCAGAAAAACATTAGCAGATCCTGAGGAAGCAATCCCTGAATCCAATACCTTATATTAACCAAAATATCTCCTTGGGGAATGTCCCATGGTAAATCAAAATTCCTATTACAAATCATTAGTAGGTAAAAACAGATTCAATCTATCATATGAGAATAACTGCATAGTAAACAAGTTTGTGGTGGTGGTCCATCTAGGTCAGACCGTGCCTAGACGCAACCGACCCCTATTTACTAAAAAACCCATATCTCTTAGGCCGAGCATCCGATTGACGCACTGTTAATGGAGATAGGATCCTTGAAATGGATTGATCCTTATCATATACTCTACTTGAGTTTTCTTGGATGTACAAGTATGACCGGGTTGGATCAGACTCGATACCAATGTGACCCTTTTTACTAAAATTCCCATAACATACAAACTAGAGTCCGAATGGCACGACATCTAATGCGTTGAGACCCTTACAATGAGATATTCCTTTGGGGTTACTCTATTTGGGAATTAGTTGTGGTTGAGGTATAGAAAACGTATTGTGGAGAATATCCTCTGGAAATAAAGTGTGGTAAGTGTGGGAATCCAGTGGCTGGCTATAATGTGAAGAAAGAATAGTGATCCTACATAGGACAACACCTAGCGATCATGAGTGGATAAGCACCCAATGAACCTATGTGGGTTAGTACCTAATAATATTCTATGGGTCAGCACATAGCGATCCTCTAATTGTCAGCACCTAGTGACCTTGTGTGGGTCAGTTACAGATCCTCTCTAAAAAATAAGATGATCTAGAAATATAATTAATCATCTTTACTTATGTACTTATGTTATACCTAATGTGAGTTTTGTATTTTACATTATGCTATGTGTTTGGTATCTTACTTGGAGGTGTTAGATCTGTGGTATTTTCATTATTGTGTTTCCCTTCGTGGTTTAATAAGAGACCTAGGGGGTCTCGAGGTCCCTATTGAGTATTGTTATACTCACCCATACATGGGATTTTCCCGCATGTGTTGTGTATAGGGTAGGCGATCGAAGTTTCGACTAAGGTGCTCAGTGGGATCACACTGACGAACTCTACGATGGTGGACATGGTGGCCTAAGACCAGGTTGGGCCTAGTAGGAATGGGCATTCCAGGCAATCTACGTCTCCTTCCAATATCTTTACTACTCTCATGAGTGGTTGGGGTTTTCCACTTATGTCCACCAGAGTTTCCTTTTGTACTTTGATGTTTTTAGTTCCTTGTTGGGTCTGTATTCAGACCCACTAAATTTCACTTGTACTTTCACTCTCCTTGATTTTAGTGGTATACTTGTTTCCCTCTTTCTGTGTGTTGGGATGTGGTTGGGCATGTGTGTGTACAGGATTAAAGGCAATGAATTTTCTTTTTGGGATATGCCTTTCTGGTTCTAGTCACCAGGCCCAGACCTATGGACCACAGGCTTGGGGTAGTCACGACACGAGCCTCAGGGTACGGGTCATGAAAAATGATATTTTATAGTAGTCTTATTAAAAAAACTATCTTATATATATTTTTCAATCAACAATACTTCTGGAACAATTTGGTACCAACAAAAAAATCTGGACTTTTTATATAAAGACACAACCCTATTATAACCAAACATTTCTAGTTGAATAAAAAACATGGCACAACACAAATTCTGTTGGGGATTGACAACCCAATTTTAAAATCACACCTTTTATAAAGGCATAACAAAAAGTAAATTGTTTTTTGTTTTTCAAACATAAATTATTATATTATTACACATCAGTGGATAGATATAAATATAAAATTCAAACCACTAAACTAATCAAGGATAGATGTTGTTAAACAGTTGTAGAATATTGAATTGATTTTGAAAATGAATCTACAATATGATGCATTATCTAACTATTTTAGTATCAATATAGTTATTATCCTAAATGAAATGTTGTTTTTCAATGTAATGAATCAACAATGTATCTCATTTTTATATATCACTCTCACCATACAACAAATAAATTTCGTACCTTTTTATGAAAATATATAGTATCAATAAAAATTAAAATGTAAGATTAATTGAAAAATAAAATAATAATTATTTCACACAATATTTAATCAAGGATCAACTATCTTAAAAATTGTAATAGATAATAATTTATATTTTAAAAATTTAATTTTTGAACAATGAAGATATTTAGATTTGGAAAAATATTATATAAGATCTTTACGATCCTCAAAAAACATCAAAATAATTTCCATAATAATAATCCTTTCAACAATGAACAATCCAAATAATATCAACCCCATTCTAAAAATTAAATATATTGTTATTAATAATAGTCATTCAGATAATCACAACATAACAATATTATTCATTGTGTGAAAATATATAATATAACAGTACCACTGAAATCCGTCTAATTTTCAACTGAACACGACGAATTTATCCCTGTTTGTAACTCAAAAACTCATTAAATGACAATAGAAAAAGTCATTTATAATTTTTTATGTTTTCAAAACTTATCTCAGAAATTAATACATGTAATATTTGGGGAACATGAAATTAATTCTTTTTAACATCTAATAAATACCTTTACAAAATTTTAAATTCATTCAATGTGGTATGAATACAAAATTGTATCATACTTAAAACTTAACAATAAATATGAAATTATCAACTTATACATAAGAGTAAAATTATTAGATCATAAGAGTACAAATTCCATTGGGATGTTAGATTAATGAATGACAAAATATTCAACTACCATAGAAATAATTATGCTTCAATTCCTCTATCGTAATGGTACTTCCCTTCTTGATATGTCTAGAAAAAGTGTCAATCTTATTTTTTAAAATTTAAACTCATCAAGTATAGTAGTAAATTAAATAAATTTTTTATTTTATAAATCACAATGTATTTTTTTATATAAGATTAACAATTCAATGAATAAGATTCTACCACTCTATTGAAAATATCCATGACTACTAATTACAAGAGTGCAATAGATATAAATAACTAATGATAAAGTTATAAATAAAAGAACATAATATTCATAATAATAAATAAATAATTAAAATTATATTTTTTACAAGTAATTATTAAAATAAATAAAAAATATTATCATTTATTTTACAATTAGAGTAACATTTATAAAATGGTTTATACACAAATAAATAATTTGATCAACTATTAAAAGTGAAAAAAATATAAATATTTAGATGTTTCAAAAAATATGATGACATAAAATAATTTAAGGAAAAAATAATGAGAACAAAAATAAAAAGAAAATAAATAGAGAGTAAATAAATATCAAATTCATAATCTCTCATTTTTTAAAATAAAAAACATAAACTACTCCCCAGAAGTTTTTTAAAAAATTAATAGAAAACATAGAGTATTTTATATAAGAATTCAAATAATAAAGAATATCATAATATAAACAAAAACAATATTTATAATAAGAATATAATTATACATAATATTAATCAAATGATTTCAACAGAGCTAACATGTTATATGGGTTGTAGAAAACATTATAAAAACCATGCTTATGTAGTGAGAAATAATTACAAATGAAATATCAACTTTCCAAAAAATATAATCTATAAACACCCAAATATTATATCATGAATATTACATCATTTTTTGGATTACTAACATAATATTAATACATTATAGGATACCCAAGATTAGTATCATGGGATAATTAGACTCATATATCACTTTTTACAGATAAAACATTGACATTATATAAATCCATCTTAATTATCCATCTAAAATACTGATAATCTACTCAATACATACAGTCACCTAAGGAAATACGTGAAAGGATGGTGTGAGATAAAAACCAATTTAGTGGAGGAATATAATAGTTGGAGTGAGATATATGAATAAATATTACATGGGTAAGAATAATAATAATAATATTTTTAGCATGTAATTATTATCATAATAATGAGGGGATAATTTTAGAATCACAGAATTCTGAATACACATACTAATGAAACATCTAACATAGTGGTTAAATACGACACATAGTTCTAAAAAAATATATCATCATGTTAATGAAAAACAAATATTTATGCTTGTTAACATTATTATTATTAACATATATAGCATCATGTTCATGCATATTTCACATATCCCAAAGAGATATATCACATTATGCAATTAATTAGAGTGATATATGATTTTTCCCCACTCATCAAATCATAAAATCTTAGGAATAATTAATTCCATATTAAATGAAATCATATAAGGTTCATAGTAAAAAATATAAACTCATTAAAAGAAACATGTTTCATAAATAGAATTTAAATAACACGTTACTGAATAAAATTTGGGGTTCCCAAATGACTAATAGAAATAATACGTTTCTATATATTATCAACATTCTTAAATGCTGAAGAAATATCTCAGGAGGAGTCAATTCTTGGTTTTGGAAAATAATGTCTCCTTGATAAATCATTTTATTTTGAATAGAATCATTTTGAAAATGTGTAAAAATGTATATCCACTAAAATATAATGTAAAAAATATTTATAGGAATTTAATAGATTTTATAGAAATATCCATAATCAAACCAATGTGAAATTGCAGTTAAACTAAAAGAAAGAGCCAGATTTGAGAATATCATTACCTCAAATATATCTATATTAATTTTATTTTTTAAATCATGTATAATAATCATGGGATTATTAAATCACAGAAGGAGGAGTAAATTATATTATTTTTGGACACTTTTTTATATTATAATAATTATATTTTATTTCTCAATTTCATTTTCTAAAAGTTAAATCTTTTGATTACCAATTTTTTAAAATATTTCATCTTTCTTTGATTTAATGATCTTTATTTATTTATATTTATAAATTATTAATATTAACTCAATAATATTATAATAATGTATACATATACATTTATATATTATAACGAATTTATTATAATAATAGTTAATGTTATTTATTATTATAGTGATGGAAATGACATCATGGGTGGGTAAATAGAGATTAATGATACATTTTACATAGTGGATGTCAGAGATATATAATATGTTATAACATTATAAAAAATATTTTTATAGAATAATAAAAACTTTAGGACAATTTTAATATAATTTTTTATTTAGTTTTAATCAGAAAATAAAGTTAGGGATAGTGACTTCAAAAAGGAAAACTAAATAAAAAGATTAAAGGAAACTACACCTTTCTTAAACATGTTCCTTTTCTAATACCATTATCTTTTTAAAATCATGGAGTTTTAATGAAAATATTGGGAATATGAGTTGGTCATTGGGAAAATAATTTCTATAGGTAAGAGAGAATAAAGTGTTTTTTAATGTGGAAGGAGAGGGGGTATTATACATTCAATGTGGGGGGTTTTTAGGATAAAATATTAATGAGATTATAATTTCCAAGGAAAAAATAATAATAATGAAAAGTTTCAAATTTTCAAATATTATATAACAAAATAATCTTACATTAATACATTTAAACTCTATATAATTATAAATTTTTAGTTTAATCATTAATAAAAAAGGTAAATAACAAAAAAAGTTTATCTAAAATTAAATTTTAGACTATTTGAAATTAGAAAATTCTTTTTCAGTTGGGAAATTTATATTCAGTATTATTTACATTATTAAATAATTTTAATGTTGATCCTTAAAAACTAAAATTTATTACATAATTATTACATAAAAAATGATTTTGTTTATAAACTAACTAACAAAAAATGGTTTTTGTACTATTCAATATAAAATTGATGATTGAAAAATTGTTATAAAATTATTTATTTGAAAATAATGATTTGATAATTCTAAAAATCACATTCATTTTATAAAAATATTTTTCTAGAATATATAATTTTAACTTTTTTAATGTAAAAAAAATAATTTTATTGAAATACCATAAAATAAAATTGAATAAAAAATACTTATAATTTCATTGAGTTTTTAATATTTTTATTTTTTTGGAATTAAAATATTTATTAATCATGATAAATATTAGTTATATTTTATTTTATCATTTTCAATAAAAAATATTATTCCCACATGAAAGTAACTATTTCCAATGGTTAGGTTTCTATTTATAATAGCCACATTAATATTCCAACTATTATATTACCTTACGTAAATAATTCTTCATTCCATCATAGATCATTCAATAAAAATACATAGAAGATTATATATATTCACTTTATAAATAATTGATTCATTTCCTGATATTATATTTCTTTACTATAGTGTTTTTAATGGGTGCGATAATTCAAGAAGATTAGAATGACCCAAATTATCACACTATATGATTATTAATTTCAATTTTTTCCATTGTAACATCTTTTCATTTCACGGGTATAATTGATGAAAAATGTACCAATCTCCACTAATGAAGTAATCTATTTTTGGTTTTTAGATGTGTCATTTTCATATACTAATATATAACATAACATAATACACATTTATTCTGAAAAAACAACCATTTATAAAGTATGGGTTATTACATATAAATTTTATGGAATAAATATTATTGTATACAAAACCTTAATAAAAACATATTAAAATGATATTTCTGTTAATTATTTATGTTTCAAATGTCTCATTATAAAATAATATTAAAGATCCCTAAAAACATGGTAATAATAATTGAGGTAGTATAACTATTAAATTTAAACAATATATTATAAAATATTTTCAATAATATAGATATTTATTCATACTTACAAAAATCATGATGACATATGAAGTATTAGATTGTTAAAAAATCAAAAGGCTTATACAATATATCATTACATTGATCATCTAAAGGAACAAACTCTAAACTAATATCACGAGTACATAAAATACCTTTGATAAAAAGATATATCACTTCATTATAATTATTTCATGAATGTTATAATGAGTTATTTAATATAGATATTCGTGATGAATTATCAATAAAATATTAATTTTTTGAATTTTATTGTTAAAAATATATAGTTATTTTCTAATCCATATTGTTTATGCATTAAAACATACTGATGAAACGTAGTTAGATTTATTGATTGATAAATGTACTCAACTTTTCTTCTTTAAACTCCACAATTCCAAATGATTACCTAGAAAATGAAACATTCTACCGATGTTTTTTCCATCTATCTTGTATCCTCTAAAATAAGAATCATAATAAATAAATAATTTTTAAAAAATATTTCCTTATAAGAATAATGAAAGGTTAATAGAACCTTTCACATATTATTCAATTCAATATTACTACTAACAAATGAATTTCCGTTGGTTACCCTTGAAAGATTTTACACATTCTCACTCTACACATAATATTAGATCTACTATCTACTAAATATAATATACTATGAATCAAACCATTAAAATTTTTATGATCAAATGACTTTATAGAAGAATTGATATTTATACTACGTAAAATACTAATATGAGTATTCATTATTTTAAAAGAATAATACGAATATGTTATCAATACATATCTATTAAACATACTTTGATTTAGAAAAATTCCATTTTCTTTTGGAGAAATAAAAATACTATAAAGTAGTTAAATTCCCCCAAATTACCCACATCATACTCATTAGTTATCAAACCTAAAAATTAATTACAATTGTTTTCATAGGTTGAACAAATAATTATATCACCTACACAAATATTAAAACTTAACATATATCGATATTTATTTGTAATAATAAATTTATGTTTATAAATGCATCTAATATAATTAATTTTTAAAAAACAATGTAACAATAATTTTTAAAAATCTCAATGTTCCTTTCACAATATGTAATGAAATTTAAAAAAATATACAATGATCTAGATTCTTCTAATGTTAAAATCATAGTGAAAATAATAGATATATATATACCTTTATTTAATCCCATTAAGAAATATATTTTTCCCTACCATTTGATATAACATGAACCCCTTATTGGCTGCATAATCTAAAAAAATCCAAATAGTTTCCAACATTGAACCTAATTAAAATGTATCAATATACTCAGTGATTTTTGTAAGATGAATAAGGGGAACCAATCTTGTCTTATTGACTTTAATATATCCAAATTGTATCACATTTATTTCCTAAAATCCATTTATCACAACACACGTGAATATAATATTATTCTTAAATGTTTCTAATAACATAACCATGGAGGGGTGAATCAGGTTTAATGATTTTATAATTTTTTTTTACAATAATCATGTTCTATAGTTATTAGGAACATATTTCTCACCCTCAATGCTGAAAAAGTTTAATAAACCCATAATGTTGGGAGACAAAATATATTCTGTGGTTCATTATAATAGGGATTATATAAGAAACATGAAGAGAAAATTTGTCAATGCAC
Organism: Viscum album; assembly: GCA_963277665.1. Lineage (NCBI taxonomy): Eukaryota > Viridiplantae > Streptophyta > Magnoliopsida > Santalales > Viscaceae > Viscum > Viscum album. The sequence goes on along the minus strand of CAUJRU010000332.1, from coordinate 762,048 downwards.
TGAAACACTAATGACCACTAGTTTGTTACATGTTTGAATGGATTAACTAGAATGATAGGTTTAACTCTTCCATATGTAAGAGAGGTCACTACTCTCAAGTTCTTATAGAATTCACTACTCTTCCGAGGGATAAAAAGAACTATCTTCATAGAAACTAAATCACATAAAACCAATGTTAGTATCTTAGTATTATTTAACTTGTTCTATTTTAGGAACTCTATAAAAAATATTTTCATAAGTATCTAGAGAAAACATCCCCATTTATCTTTTATTCCAGTGAATGTAAGGAAAGACTAACTTGTCCTTATAGGAAATTTAGAAAATCCAATCTATTTTCTCTATATAATTTAAAACCACTCCACTTATTTTATGTTATCCCCATATAAATCAACCATTAATCAAATATTGGGGAATAATTCTCCCTTTACTAAACCTGTGAGATCATTCTAGGTGTTCAATATATTTTAATGCGTCTATTACCTTATAATAAACCTATTTCAACCGTTATAACATCACTTCATCATAATAATTTTGAAATCTAGTTTTAACTGAAAAACTCCCTTACCGTGACATGGAATACTACACCACATATTAGGGTATCTTGAATATATTGATCTTGTTGTTTGAGTTCCCTTCTATGATATTTGGATTGGTTAAAGAACAATTCCAACAATTGTAATGACTATTCTATTTTAATTCACCCATTAACGTATAATGATTCTCACAATCTCACTTGATCTCAAATACTTTTTATATTAAACCCAATATAACTAATATATAGACAATTAAATAACTTGAACCACTAAATATCATCTGATTACACTTTACATTATGATTTCCATTTTTTTTTGTATATGGTTTACTACATAAACATGTTACAATACTGATAGTTTTTATTGAATAGACCTTTTCAAAATTACATATCCCCAAAAATATATAAAATCCATGTTTACATCCTTGAATGTGTCCTACTAGAGTAAGAACTATGACTCAAAAACCATTATTCCTCACAAAATAAGCTATTCTAGTATAGAGCATTCACTATGGAATAATTGGATTCAATTATATAGAGGCCCAAAAAATTCCTCAAACTATCTGTGGAATGAAAAATCATTCTATGAAATATACCTATCTTCTTCTCAATACTTTACATTATAGAACCTTATAAATTATATGAGGGACCTAATAAACATTATAATTCAATCTTTATAAACTCCCATTAATTGTAAAACATTGGATTTTGTATCTTTATTTACACCCTTATGTATATTTACATCTTATATTTTCTAACAAACATCCCCCACACTTCATGACATTAGTTGTTCTATTAAGAGAAATCCAAACATCATCCACATAAATGTTTCAAAAAACACAACCCAAAAAAACTCCAAAGGTATTTTTTACAATCACCAATCCCATAAAGATTTTTGAAATTTCTAAAATGAAAATAAAACTTTATTTCTTTGAAAACATCAGAGCTAATCACATATGAACTTTACCATTATCTGGGACTAATGGAATAGAAAGGTGTATAATGGATTCCCCATTCACCAACTCTATGCCCATGTGAAATATGCTACATTTGAGAAATAAAAATTAAATTAAGTAATCCTCATGAAAACACCACATTAATCATCACACTCTATAATATTCCAAAATAAAAAATTTCTCACCCTAGAATACACATTCACACACTATCCCCCTTTATCAACAATAATCTAAGGAATTTGTTTCCATTTTATCTATGAATAACACCCCAAGACCACATATCTTCATAACCTCTCCTCAATGATTTTATTGATGAAATATACCAATTCACATTAAAATCAAGAAACACTTCTATAAATGATCTCAAATGAGGGTTATAATTTAATGAATTTCATTAAGTATAGTGAACATAACTTGCTACATATATAAATTTTCATGGGGTAATGGTAGTCACTGATATAACATTTCTAGATAATGTGATTCAGTTGGATTCTAAGAGGAAACTAGTTCCTATAAAAATCTTCCATGGGTTATTAATTTTTAATAATATCAAAATCATAATATTTTATAGAAAAATACTTTCAAATTACTAAACCTTAATCAATATTTACTATGATGAAGTGATATTTTATCCAGATGTGTGTTTTTCTTTTGGTATATATGAGATTTTATATATGACCAATATATCTAGATTTAACAAACCTGGTAACTATATGTTATATCACATAAACTAAAAAATACTCATGATATTGTCCAATACCAATCAGTGGAACAAAACATTGAGTGGCCACAATATATTAAGCCTTCATGGTACTCATATAATTGTATTTAGACATCATACTGTTCTATGATATGTATGGAATTTAAATATATTAAGCACAATCCACTGTTAAATTTCATCAAACCTCCAAACCAACCAAATATACGACCATTAATACCAAAACTGTAGCTATGTTGGGATGTGATAAATTATCCAACAATCTATCATATTTTAAAATATCAAATTGTCCTCTTTACAACTATCATTATACTTTATTTGAGTTAGTTTTGGTATAGAGAATATTTATACATGGAAGAAACTACATAAACTAATTTAGTGTGAGATATGGAAAACTCTAAATAATAAATTTATAATATATCACCTCGACCTCCTTGAAATCATCATCTTTATAAAATTTTGATCATTAAGCATCATGAATTTTCATTTTCCATGAATATACCATGACAAAACTTTTTAAAACTTATTTATCATATATTTTATAGACATGAATAATCAATTATAAACATTAGATATGTGTAATTTAACAAATAAATTAATCTCTCAATTCATAGACATTTAAAAATTTGAACATCATTTATATTGTATATATGTTACTGTCTACCTCATTCTGGCCTCCTAAAACTATATCAACTAAATATTGGATCACTAATATCATTTTATAATATTTCTTCATGATGTAAATATTATTATTTACTCTTCCTATATAAAATTAAATAATTCTTAAATATTTTTCTTATTGAGACAAACAAGACCTTAGTTCATGTTTCATTCCATACAATGCCTCCTTCAATCAGAATAACTTTTTTTCAACTTAATCATTTATCAAAACTATCTACATTATCATTTTAAATAGCCTATAAATTAAATAATAAATATTTTATATATATTTTATGATCATTAAATCACCACTTAACTCTTATTGAAAAAACCATGTTATCTATAATACTTTCACTCGTGAAAATGTATTATCAATATATATATATCATTGATTTGGGAATTCACATTGAACCCTATATATACTTTTTTTTGTCCCCTTTCTATCTTCATTTAATTTATTTCAGAACACTCACTTGGTTCTATTTATATTTCTGACATTTAACCTTTAATCCACTTCCCATGTCTCTTATTCTATATCTATTGATGTTTTCCCTTCAAAAATTTAACAAAATATTTATCCATTTCATTCTATTAAAAATATTTTTTTCATTGTGGAGAAAATACAATATTTTTATATTGATCTTTCTTTCATAATTTTTTAACAAGTGAGGCATGGCCATTGATAGTATTTTAAGAATTTATCTCCACCTTTTATCGATCTTATTGCTTTTTTAACGATCACATTTTTCTAATACAATAGTGAATTATTCACTGTATTATCTATCAATGTTATTTCTTTGTATCCTACTCACCTCATCATCACAACCCTTCTTAATTTATTCAATTAATTTTCTATGAATTCATTTCACCATTTTTAGAATTATACTTGTTTTAAATAATTGTTACATATTATATTTCAATGATTTTTCTAAGTATATTATATTAAAAATTGTAGGTATTTATTTTTGATGACTATCCATGGAAAATATTATCATTTCCATAATCATATAACATTTTTTATTCTTTTTTTGAGAATAATTTTTTTACTTATGTGTATTATAACCTAATTCAATGTTAGTTTTGTATTATAAAACATCATGTGTAAGGTATAACTTTTATTTTGAAATATAATGTCCGTAATGGAGATTAATATAGATATATTTTTATCTTATTTCAAATATTTTCCTGTAATATTCATTTGGGAGAGAATTTTCTTGGCCAAGTTGTTTATTACCCAGTTCCACCTCTCAAATAATCTATTTTGTTAATGATTCCTCACTCTTTCCATTTTATTCTTTATCCCATCCTTCTTGAGATAATATTCACTATTATAAATTTTGAATTTACTACCATTATGAAATTAGAGATTCTAATTTTTCATCCCAACAATAATACCTTATATCATTAAATAATGTGCAATGAATATAAATACATCAAGTTTTGGTGCAATAATCACTATCCATACCATAAAACTATAATAGTTAAATATTAAAACATTCTAAATTTCCCCATCTAATGATTTGGGTTTCATTAGACCACAAATAATGATCATGAAATATCTCATGAATTATTATTTATGTCTTTATTATTTTAATATAGGTTAGTTGAACAATTTTTCATGTTTAACATGTACCACATGTATAAGTGAAATCACATAAATATTAAAATAATCTTAAGAACCTTCATCGTTCAACAATTCGTTTGAATATTTATTGGTTAAATACCGTTATCGTTTACTGAATAATTGTTTTCACACCACATTTTACAACAAGAATATATCATTATTATCAATATATATATGATTTCCCCTCGTACACTTCTATGAAGAATGGTTGATCCATCATTTCCGTTGAAAATGATGTATTTTTATTGTACATAATTATATGAACAAAGTATGATAATTGAATAAAACTATGTGGATTGTGAATGAGACCATCAATAAGTAAAACACTCATATGACTTAGGACACTTCTATATAATTTTTCATTTATAGAGAAAACGGTTTACATCAAGTCATTTTTACAAAATCTAAAATCAAAATATTTCTCATACATTATCTCAATGATGTGATCTTTATTTTCCATCATGTGGTAATTTGTTTTCAAAATACAGGTTCTAGATCATTCTGTTTGTCGAATCAAATAATAGAAACATTTTCGTTTACTTTTACCAATTTAGATCATTTCTATTGTTTAATTCTCATTAGTGTTGGTTTTACTTGTTTGATATCTAACTCTAGTCATTCTTCCTTATTAATCAAGGATACATATCTATTATATGTTTTCATATTTATTTCTGATGTCTCCATCTACATTGAAATATTTTTTAGAGTCTCCATTAACACAATTCTTTCCTCCATTAAAGAAAAATTAATTTACTTTTTTCCAAAACCAACATTGGGAAAAAAATAATCATCAAAATATTCTCATGAGTAATAAATTTTTTATTTTTTTTGTTTTCCCAATTGTAACACCCCAAGCTTCCACGGTATATTTCCCTTTGAATAATGCAATAGCTTAAATTGTATGAAACTTCGAGATTCTAGCACACTACGACCAATAAAACTAACCGTTATGAAAAGTAATACCCACTTTTTGAAATTTTATATTTCAAAATGGACTTATTTTTGGATTCGGAATATCAAAATTATCTTACGGTAAATTTTAGGTATTTTTCGAAAAACATCCAAATTTTGATGTATTGTGAAAAAACACCACGTTATTGGTTAAAAACAACTTTTTATTTAAATAATTAGTTATTTTTTAAATTTATATTAGGTCAAAATAGATAAATAATACATATATATGTTCAATGTAATTCATTGGATTCATTTTATATTACGTTTAGATATATAAAATTTTATCGAACTATTTACCGTCTTTTACTCACCTCCAATGAGCATTTTCAAATTAGTATAAAACATAAATTTACTGCTTCTATGAGTTGAATTCCAAAAATCCAAGAGACATGATTAATATAATTAAGTAAAATGTGGTTCAATAAGTTGAAAATAATTTTCGATGAATAGTAAATTTTTAATTTTATTTACCATGGTTAAATGTAAATAGGGTAATTAAGGGTAAAAATGATATCATAATTACACTAAAACATGTCTTAATTCTATTTGATAAGTGTAATTCGACCAAAATAAACATTAGGAATAAAATATGTTCTCATTTGGTCCACTTGTATTAGATTAAGACATTTTTTATTATTTTATTTAAAGAAGAGTTAAAAGAGATAAAATCAAAGTTTAATAACTAAACCATTTTTAATATAAGGTTATAAATAAGATAAATTTTTCTATAAATATTAATTATAAAGAATAAAATATTTCATACATAAGGGTATTTTATTTATAATTTTTAGACATTAAATAATTAAATTTACTTCTGACACAATGATGATGCAGTAATTACATTGTTAATGAATGATTAAAATAATTGATATTTTAAATATCCAAATAAATCTAATTTGAGAATTTTAATAAATTAAATTAATTTTCTAGATTAAAATGACATGTTAGGGTTGATTAAATGAGTTTTTTGAAGTAAAAATGCTGTTATGAATTTATCAAAAACAAAATACCAAATAGTGTCAAAATTAACATAAAAGAGTTTTTAAAACAAATATTATATTATTAATTGGTATTATATTCCTAAAAATATAAGTTTTATCTAAAGCGATTGAATAATATTATATATGTCATTAATGTTCCTCTTGATGTTTGATTGGATGTTTATAGTTAATTTATTAACCATATATTATAAAAATACAAAGAGACATGGTAAATGTCAAACTATTTAACTAAGAGTTAAATTTAAAAGATAAGGTTAATATGATGACATAAACCTATCTAGAACCTACTGGTTGAGAGGTTTTCAACCCATACTCACATTTTCCTTTAAATAATTCATTTTTAACCACTAGAAACCGAAAATGAATTTATTATAAAATAATATTTCAAGATTTTCCTAAAGTGACCCTCACCTCTATTTTAAAAGGGCACCTACCCTTCCCTCAAATTAACACCTTAAAATACATTTGGCTCATCCAAACCCTACCCAACTATTCTTTCAATTGTCCTCCCTTCATCCTAAAGGCCTTCCTTTAGTTAGAAATCCTTTCTAAGAAGCCCTTTTGATCAAATCAAATGTAAGAACTTGAAGAAGAGGTAAATATTTCATCACCTATTTCAAGTTATTTTCTTCTTCCACATCCTCTTTCTTTGTAGTTTCCATTATAAAATAATAACTCCAATATATTCTATATACTATGATGTTATTTTAAAAATTGTATAATAATATTCATTATTCTATGCATCATATAAATGATAAAGTCACCATACGTGCGTACGTACGAATTACCGTCTCCACATCGTGGTGTAGTTTGTTATTCAAACGGTTCATCATTTGGAAGGGTATAATAATGAGTATAAATGATTAAAATAATAAATATAACATTATAATTATCCTGTATATATGATATAACATTTCATTATATATTATTTTAATATCAAAAGAATGATATTGTCGCTCGTATGTACGTCTGGATTTCCGTCTCCACGAACGCGATGTGATTCATTCCCCATCATAATAATTCAAGAATAATATTCATTTTATGATTAAAAATAATGTTTATGAACATAATATAATTCTGTATATGAATCAGATACATTATATCCATAACAATCATGGCTTACGTAACTAATCATATAAAGGAAAACGAATCAGTTAACACCAGAAATGATGATACTACTAAAATATCATTAACAATGAAATATTAGAAGATAATATATGATATCATATTAATGTATATGGTTCTTGTATAATTTAATAAAAATTATTTCACCATTATAAAGTAGGTTAACCTATATTCGACCAAGGAAAATTACAAGGAAAAGGTTAATTTCACAATCTCTTTATTATCCGAGGATGTTTTTATGTAAGTATCAACTAGGACCTATTTATCATCCAAATTCATGTTTCTTAAAAATGTATTTCAATTTTTTTATAATTTACTAGACTATGAGTTAAAATAATTTATACACTTGATTTACTTTTTATAAAATGGTTTGAAATGAATATTTCCATCATTTTCCAAGCAAGGTACCTTAGGACTTTTTCGACAAAATTATGGTAAAAATATTTTTTTAACTTATATGGAGGGTGAAACTAATTTCCAACGTTATAACATCATCTAAGTTTCCCTCACATTATTATAAGAATATTTCCAAAATAAATGTTTTCTTTTTATAATTATATGATTTTTAAATGATTTCAAAATAGAAAGATATATTTCTCTAAAAAAAGTCTTGATTTCATCTACATCAACATCATTTGATGGATTGTGAGCTTATTTGAAGGTGATTTATTATGATACAAAACTTCTATATTATATTTAAGGTTTTGTTATATGTTTGACTATCAATGTGTTATTTTTATACCATTCATGGTTTATGGATAAATTATTGACATTTCGTATTCTATTTTTAATATGATTATTTATGTTATGTTTAAACCTTTTCATATGAGGAATGCATTGGACATAGTAAGTGACGGGTGGAGCATGCTATAGCTACTCGATGCATCAGTATGTCTCATGAGACAAACTAGTGTCTTGGAACAAGGCTTTGACAAAATATTATTTGTAGTATTGGCACAAGGCCTTGACTATGTGGTTATGAAGTCTGTCATTATGCATTCCATCATTATGAAAGTGACTTTTGATATTACATGTGATTATTCAACTAGTAAAATATACATGGGAATAATTAAATGGAATTATTTGATTTTATATTCACCATATTATGCTTATGTTCAAGTTTAAAAGGCTTTTGTTTAATTCTTAAATCTCCATAAATATTTATACTTATTTAGGAATGTTTCCCTTATATTGTTATCATTACTAAGCATATGAGCTCACCCATTTATGTGTTTTATTTTTCCCAAGATGTGATGAAGTATATAATGACTAACCTTTAGGGATAGTATAAGGGATATGAGTGTGGCCTTTGGAGACTATGTTTTTGTACCTTTTCATTTTATAATGTAATGTAAAACAAATGACTGTATCTTGTATTTCCAAGGCTACTAAACTAATTACTCATTCGAGACTTGATCTTTTGTTATCATGCCAATGTTATGTAATATTGCACCTACTCTGGGTAACTAGGGTCAGGACATTACAGTTGGTATCAGAGGATGTTTAGTAAAAACCGTGGATGCTAGATTTAGAAAAACTCATATTAGAGAACATTACCTTTAGATATATTTTGAGGATTAGTATTAACGAATTTCCTAGTATTTTTGTACTGTAGATATTTTTTGAGTTTTTCAATAAATACATACCTGTATAGATACGAGAAGGTAAAGGCGGCTCTGACACGTATGTACCTATGGGTGAAACCCGAAAACACCACTTTGAGCTAGACTCAAACGAGAACTGGTGCAGGACAATGTGTCTTGCTGCAATCATGGTTACGACACTCCAGGGGGATATGTTTAGGATAATTCTATTTTCATTTACAAACCATTATGAAGGGTTTATGAGTATATACTTCCTCCAAGAATTTTTTTTATGATTATGAATTGTATCCGTAAACTGTTCAATTTATGATAAGTGTTTTACAAGTTTGGAATCATGTATTGTGATTCATAAACTAATCTAGTGTATGAAATTGATTAGAAATGGCGCCTAGTAGAAGGAATGGAAACCGTATCAACACAATTAATCCATGTAGGCATTGACATCCTACCCAAGATAATTATAGTGGAGCTAGTGAAGAAACTGGTACTGATCAGCTTATCACCATACTGGGACAACTCACTCATGTTATGAATAATAATCTTACCCATATGGACCAGCTTGATCCACAATGTGGAGGACCAATGTTAGACCACTTAATGAGGTAAAAAACTAAATCACTCAATGGGAGTAAAAGTCTATTAATAGCTGAGCAATGGATAAATTCCTTAAAGAAAATATTTCATGCTTTGAGGAGTAGCGAAAGAGAAAATGTTATCATGGCAGTTTATCACCTCACAGGAGATGCAAATCAATAGTGGTCATTGATTCAAAACACAAAGAAAGATGATGATCTATTAAATATAGAATGGAGGGAGTTTAAAGGTATTTTCATAGAAACATACTTTCCTCGTGAACATTGAGTGAATATGGAAAGACAATTTATGAGTATGTGGAAAAAATAGGATGAGAATGTCACAAAATACGAGGCTAACATCACAAGGTTTGCAAGGCATGCTACAGATTATATATGTAACCCAAGAAGTAAGATTGATTGTTTATTTGATGGTTTAAAACCATTTCTCCATTGAGAATTAGTCTTACAATCCTTCTCATCGTACGAAGATACTGTCTCATGTGCTATCAAGACAGAAAAATAATTCTCTACATCTTACAACATTTAAGAAAAGAAGGAGAAGAAGATATCTGCTAAAAACTTTGGAAATGGAAATAAGTTGAAGAAAGGAAATGTTGAATATCCATCATGCCATAAATGTGGGGAGAAATGCCCTGGTACTTGCCTTAAGGGAATGGGAGCATGTTACAAGTGTGGTGAAAAAGGACACCAAGCTCCTGATTGCATGGGGAAGAAAGAGGCTGTTTTTTTAAAAAGATGGATTCATTAATGTTGAAGATCAACAGACGTACAAACACAAATCCATGTAGGGAAGTGGTCCATCCAGAGATGTTTGCCATCAAAGGGGCCAGAGGCCTCTAGCTGATGGGCCATATTGTTTCCTTCCTTTTTGGTAATGGAGAAGGTGTGGCTTGAAAAGCCTTGATGGAGAGAGAGGATTCTCCTAACGAGGGAGCCAAATGACTGGGGCCCACCGTTGTTGTGGTTGATACCATTGATTATGATGAGGCAGTCTGATTCAAGGTTGATATTATCCCATCCACGATCTTTAGCGAGCATCATACTGATGTGGATGGCTATAGCCTCGGCTACCACGGGTTCCCAGAAAGCATGGTGTGATTCATGTTTGGATTCCATGATTTGTCCCGGATGATCCCGGTCCATAAGGCTGATGGAAACGGGTCCATTCGTGGGGAGGGTTACATCCAAGTTAATCTTAAGACAACCTTCCATTAGAGGGAACCGTCGGGAGGAAAAGGAAGGGGCTCCAAAGAAATTTTGATGTTCATTGTGATGTTACCAGCCCTCAATCCATGATGAGGCCCAGTGAATCCAGAATTCAGGTGGTTTGTGGATGTGGTTGAAAACTGCATCGTTGCGACAAACCCAAATGATCGTGACTAGGGTACAAAGCAAGCCAACTTTAGTCGGTGAGATAGAGGAGCACCATTGCGTAAAGAGAGAGGGGAGGTTAGGGGCCATGGCCATAAAATTATCTGATTCAGAGTCCCATTTATTCCAATTTTCCTTAGCCCCCGGGCAATGAATGAGGGCGTGAGAGGGGGATTCTGGGACATTTGGGCAGAAGGGGTAGCATTCGTCACTAGAAATATGATAGAAAATGAGAAGGATCATTGTAGGGAGGATACCCGTGCAAACCTACCACCAGAAGTGATGAATCTTAGGGGGAATGTTAAGTTTCCAAAGCGATTTCCAGGGCCCCCCTTCCCGATCAACTGGATGAGCGACAATAGCGATCCGGTATCCGGATTTCACCGTGTATTCTCTCGATAGGTCATTGGTTTAGAAGATATGGTCGGGGCCCATGTTAGGGACCCAGGGGGTACTTAGGATAATTCTTTTGTCACATTCATTGAACCAAGCATTGATCGTTTCCAAACACCACCCTGATCCCTGGTTGGAAAAGAGGCACTTGACTGTGGAATCTTCATAACCCGGTTGGGTAGGGGAAAATGACCGCAAACCATCCTTATCAATCAGCTAGGGGTCAGTCCAGATAATAATATTTGATCCATTCCCAATCCCCCAGCCCATCCCTTTTTCCAGTAGACAACGGGCACCCCAAATTCTTCTCTAGAGGAAACTAGGATGGGGGCCAAGAGAGGATTCGTGGAATTACTTGTGGGGAAAATATTTAGCTCGGAGAACCCATTCACAGAGGGAAAATGGATGGTTAAGAAGGCACCAAACTTACTTCCCCAACATTTCGTCATTGATGTGAAGGAGATTTCGGAATCTCAATCCTCCCTCAGATTTCAGAGAGTAGAGTTTCTCCTAGGCAATCGAGTGGGTACGGTTCCTTCCATTATGTTTTCCCCACCAGAATATGGATGTGTGTGCGTGGATCTGGATGACCATAGTCAAAGGGATCTTAAAAAGGGACATTAAATAGCTGGGGATGGACTAGAGGGCGGCTTTAATGAGTGTCCCCATGCTGGCTTTAGAAATTTATTTAGGGGTACAGACTTGATTTTTTTTTCTCAATCTTATCCAGTAAAGATGCAAAGACTTCTTTTTTGGAGCGGCCAATGACCGTGGGTAGCCCGAGATACTTCTGGTGTTTCTTAACCATATGAATGACTACCGTTGCATAGAGAACTTATTTCTTGGATTGGGGCACCCCTGCGCTGAAGGAGATTTCCAATTTTCCCTGGTTGATTGCCTGTCTATAATCCCTTTAGTATTGATGGATTTCATGACTGATCGTCCTGCATTCATTATTGGTTTCTCTGGAGAAAAGAATGCAATCATCAGCAAAGAAGAGATGTGAACCCTATGGGATTCCATGACACACCCTTTCCCCATAGATAGTATTAGAGAATGCCGCCCTGGAAATGAGGTTAGAAAAAACATCAGCCACCAAGATAAAGAGAAAAGGGGAGAGAGGATCTCCATGGCGCAGGCTATGGGTTGGGGCAAAGCCTCGGGGTGAGCTCCCCATTGACATTCATTCAGAAGGAGATAGACGTAACACAGTGCATGATCATATTTTCCCATTTTGGAAAAAAGCCCATTTTCAACATCATGACTTTGAGGAAATGCAATTCCACTTTATCGTAGGCCTTGGTCATATCTAGCTTCCAGGCCATGGTTCCTCTTTTTGTGATGGAGCATGTTTTCATAGAATGTAACACTTTATGGGCCACAATTGCGTTATCTGTGATCAGTGTCTTAGCCAAGAAAATGCTCTGGTTTTATTAAATGATGTCAGGTAACCAAATTCATAACTGATTAACTATGATCTTTGAAAAAATCTTGTAAGAGACATTAAAGAGGCTGATAGGTTGAAAATCTGGGATCTCAAGAGGTTTCTTAATATTGGGAATGAGGATGAGGATAGTTTTATTGATGTCGGCAATGCTTGTTATCCCTACCCAGATATTCTTCATCAGATTGCAGATATCGGGACCAATAATGTGCCAGTATTTCTTAAAGAAAAGGGCGTGGAGCAAGGACAAGCTTATGCGATCACTACTGTTGAGGTTGAATCTCCGAAAGATGTGGTGGCAGATAATTTAATGGTTTCCTCATGTTTATCCAATGCTTTATTTGATTCCGGATCATCGCATTGTTTCATATCTTCTGAGTTTTCTAAGAAATGTAGATATTGTAAATTTGACTTAACAAGGGAGTTGTCAGTCAAAACAACTAATGAAAGTATCATCGCAACAAAGATTTGTGAATCAATTCCCATTAGGGAATATAAATGTTCCTTATATGCTGATATCATCGTCATACCCATGATTTTATTAGATATAATCCTCAGTATTGATTGGCATTCCGACCATGATGTGAAAATTTATTGCAAGAAGAAGGAGGTTACAATTTTCGATGAAGATAAAGAGTACTTTATCCTTACAATAGAAATATCACCACCTAATTCTTATCTAGATCTACCCCCAATAGATCTACTAAATTAAATTATTGGGGTGGATGATAATGAAATAATTATAGGTGAGGAAAAGATTGATCAAATAGAGGATGTACCTATTGTGCTAGAATATGTTGATGTGTTTCCATAGGATTTACCTGGACATCCTCCAGAAGGGGAAATTGAGTTTTTCATTGATCTAATTCCTGGTAAAAGTCTGATATCAATGAACTCTTATAGAATGGACAATGTAGAATTAGTGGAACTAAAGAAAAAACTAGAGGAATTGAGTAATAAGGTATTTATTTTCCCCAGTGTTTCTATATGGGTACCCTCTATCCTTTTTATTAAGAAGAAATATGGATCTAGGAGGTTGTGAATTGACTACAGAGATATCAATGCTATAATGATAAAGAACAAGTATCCCCAACCTTGCATTGATGATTTATTCGAACAAATTTACGAAGATTAATATTTTTCAATGATTGAACTTTGATCTGGATATCATCAGTTGTGTGTAAAGAATGAAGACATTCCCAAAACATCATTTTGAACCAGGTATGAGCAATATGAGTTTATAGTAATGCCTTTTAGACTGACCAATGCACGCCCTATTTTTATGGATATAATGAGCATAGTTTTCAAGGAATATATTTTTGAATTTGTCGTGTTATTTATTGATGATATCCTGGTATACTACAAAAGCTATGAAGATCTTGAAAATCACTTGTTCCCCATTCTAAAAACCCTCAGAAGAAATGAATTATATGGGATGTTTATCAAGTGTGAATTATGGCTTCAAGAGATTTCTTTTCTTGGCCATATTGTCTCTAAGGATGGAATATCTATTTATCCTTCAAAGACCAAGGCTATCCATGAATGGCCCGCACAGTCATGTATAACTGAGGTACATAGTTTTATTGTTTTAGAAAGTTATTATTGGCATTTTTCTTCAATTTTTCTCGATTGACTAACCTATTAACCAAGCTCACACGTAAAGGGGTTAAATTTGACTGGACAAAAGATTGTGAAGAATGTTTTGAAGAACTGAAGGGAAGAGTAGTCAATGATTCTATCTTGACTCTACCATTAGGAAACGATGAGTTTGTTATTTATAGTGATGCATCAAAGAAAGGACATGGTTTTGTCCTTATGTAGAATGATATAGTTATTGCCTATGCATCACAACAACTAAAAATTCACGAGAAAAACTATCCTACTAATGATCTTGAGTTAGAAGCTGTAATATTCACTCTGAAGATATGGAGACACTATCTCCATGGAAACAAATTTGAGATTTATACTAATAACAAGAGTTTTAAGTATATTTTATCACAAAAATATCTCAACATGAGGAAAAGGAGATGGATTTAATTACTCAAGGATTATGATTTCCCAATACACTACAACTCGGGGAAGGAAAATAAGGTGGTAGATGCTTTGAACAGAAATGATCATGGAGTTTTGAACAATATGAGAGTTGACATGGATCTTATTTCCATGAATCAAGTGAAAATGGATATGGGAATAATCATGGAAGGTGAAAAATCAATGCGTTTTCAAATGGTTTCCAAACCATCTTTACTAGAAAGGATAAAATGTTCTCAGGCATATGATGAGGAGTTTTAAACGAAGATTAAAGCTATGAGTGATGGGAGATTGGGTGACTTAATATATGAAAATGTGATTTTGAAATTTGGGAAGATACATTGTGTTCTCGGTATACCAGATCTAAAAAACAAATTTTTAGATGATTCTCATAGCTCCAATTTCTCTATACACCCTGTTAGCACCAAGATGTATAGAGAATTGAAGGAATATTTTTTCTAGGACAACATGAAGAGGGATATTGCTGATTTTTTGTCAATATGTATGGTTTTTCAACTAGTGAATGATGGAAGGAAACAACATAGAGTTGTCATGAAACATCTTCCCATACTTGAGTGAAAATGGGATAATATTATGATGGACTTTGTCATTGGGTTACCAAAGACTCCTAGAAGGAATGATTCAATATGGGTCATTGTTGATTGTCTTACCATGTTAGCATATTTTCTTGCTATAAGAGAAAATTTACCACTTGAACGTTTACCAAGACTATATATTAATGAAGATGTAAGACTTTATGGAGTACCCTTATCGATTGTTTTTGATTGCGATCTCCGTTTTACGTCAAGATTATGGAAATGTCTTCAGAGATCCCTGGATATTGAACTTCGTTTGAACACTACCTACCACCCTCAAATTTATGGACAATTTTAATGGGCTATTGTTACCTTAGAAGAAATGTTGAGATCATGATCACTTGACTTTCAAGGTATGTGGGATCAATATTTACCTCTGGTAGAATTTTATTATAATAATAGCTTCCATTGAAGTATTCAGATGGCACCATATGAAGTGTTATATGGAACGACATGTCACACACCAACTTTTTGGGATGATGTTTTTGAAAGAAAACTCATATGCTCATAACTTATTGAGGAAAAAATGGAAAAGGTGAAGGTTATCCAAACCCACATCAAAGCAGCTAAAAGTAGGAAAAAGTTCTATGCTGATAACTGAAGGAATGATTTATAATTTCAAGTAGAAGACCATGTTTTCATGAAGGTATCACCATGGAAGGGTGTTATATGTTTTAGTAAGAATGGTAAACTGATTCCCAGTAACATCATACCTTTCAAAATTCTAGAATGAATTGGAGTTGTAGCTTATCGTTTGGAAATGCCTCCAAGTCTTTCCAAAGTTCATGATGTGGTCCACGTATCATTTTTATAAGGGCCCGACCTTAAAACATTACATAATCTTGAATTAAATGGATAATTCACATTGAGGATATTTTCAGGTTTAGATTTTTAGAGAATTTGGACATAACTATTACATGTCAATGATTACAAATTAGACACATCTACTCAGTTTCAATTTTTTCACCAAATAAAAACTCTTGAACCAAAGAGTCATGTATGGTTCCATGTTTTAGACAGCATGAAATTTCCTTGATCCTGTACTTGACCCTATTCCTTTTTATCTCCTGTGAAAATCATTTCAAAAACTTGGGATGAGCATAAAAAGCTTAGTAAGGGATATAAAAATAAGGAAAGAAAACATTAGTCTATGTATACATAAGAATCAATGAAATCACAATTTACTCAAAAAACATACACACTTACATCATGAAATAATATGATTTATGTATAACTCATAGAAATTATAATACGTAAAGGTAACTTAAGGAATTCATAACATTCTTACATAGGGAGTAACCCTCATGGTTACGTTTGGAATACCCATCATAATATATTCCCTAAATCTCTTCAAAGAAACCTTAGATTTTAACTCCTTCACATTACCCAATGAATTGGAGAGCTATCTCGGGCTCACCCACCCATAGTTTATCACGGAACCACCCGTCTTCATAAACAATACCCAAGAACCATAACGTAATCATATCACATAAAACATGCATAAAGGAAACATAACATTTAACATTTCAATCACAAGATACCAATACAACACATTGATATAATCAAAACATTATCAGAACCATTTTCAATAACAAAATAAAAGTAAAGTAAAACATGGTATTTATTTATATTTTAAAAAAATTTATGGCTTGTAGAGGAAGCCGAAACTCAAATAATGGTCACGGCGGTGAAGAAGTAATTTTCGTCGCATACGTAAGACAAAAAAACATTCCTTTGGTCATTTAGTAAAACGATTCATGTAAAAATATTCCTTTTTAATGAAATGAAAAGTAAAAAGGGTTTATTATAAAACTGATAAAATAAGGTCGTATATAAATCGATGTATGCCTCAACAGAAGGAGATTGAGAGGAAGTCCCGTACAATGACGGTATCCTTAGATTAAAGATAAATCAATTACATAATTATGTGTGACAAATATAAATACACCCAATATAAATGGATATTAAGTGTAAAACAATCATAGGTCATCCACACATATTCCTTGAATGACATAATCAAGAAGCAGTGGTTTGACCCAAATAATTGAAATTGGGATAAGAAGTTCCCTTACAGAAATTCGACAGCCTAACGACATCACTTTAAAATTCAGAAAATGAGTTAATGAGAGATAAAAAGGGAATCTCATCACTTGGAAATAAAATTCACAGTAATAAGGATATATAATAACATATCCCAACATAAGAATATGTAAATTAAAAGACATAACAAAAAGAAGTCTTTTAAAAAGAGGAGGGTGAAAGGTTCCCTTACAGATTTGGGTAACTTTCGAAACATACACCCCATGAAAGAATAAAAATAAAATGTTGATGTAAATACCAATAATCGAAAGTATATTATACAAATATTATAATTATTGGAAGCAAATACACCACTCAATGGAGATAGTGACAAATATAGCATGAATCTCACAAGAATAAATAGTGAGATAAAAACCCCTTACCTCGTTGTAATAAATCTGGTCATATGACCAAAAGATAATAAGAACCAAATTAGTCACATAATACCAGGAATATAAATAGAATCATGATAATATATATCAAATGGAAGTACACAATACACCACATTCAATAAATAATTGGTGAACAATGGAAATCTCATAGAATTAAAAGTGAGTTAAAAAATCCCCTTACCTCAAGTCCGACTTGTGTTGTTCGATTATTTATATTCCTGAATAATAAACTTTGGTGAATTTATAATTTATTAAGTAATTTATTTAATGTTTATTATTCAATTCATGTCACATATTACCATGTTATAATAATTAGTAAATTATGCGAGTTCATATCATACGTTTTGTCGATGTTCGGTACATGTGTCAAAAATGTACTAGTTTGAAAAGAATTACCCATGTAGTTATAAGTAAATAATCTCCATAATAGTGTTAATGATTTAAATATCATATATATCCAGTATATATTTATTTAATAATATTCCATAATGTTTGGAGATATGAAATGAAATGTACCGTTCATGAAGACGGTAGGCCGTATGTACGCATGAAAACTACTTTTGTTTTTTGTCATATTAATGGACTTTAAAACCAAATTAGACATAGATATATTATAATTGCATTATAATATATATGTTATATAGGTAACATAAGTTCATTAATTACATTCTTCATAAATTCTATGTATGGCATGAACGAGTCACATCACTTGAGGGGGAGGTAGTCCACACTTCCTTATATGAAATTATCGCATTTGCGCAACATGAAAAGCATAAAGGTGTATTTTAAATATAAAATACAGAAGCATAGAGAGGAAATAAATATAATATATATCATATATAAATATAGTAACATCATAATGGCCACCATGAAAGGTGTTAAAAGAATATTCAACAATCAACATTTCGTGAGGCTGTAATTCACCACCCACAGAAACAGTATGTTCTTTAACCATTAGATGGGGGTGTGTGTAAGTGTAGGTATAATCCTTATCATAAAAACATCCTATTATATTTAGGATACTGTTTTTATTATGATATAAAATAATAAGAAGATAGTGGTGATTGAATAAGGAAAATAAAAGAAAGAAAATCGAGAGAAGACATTTCCTCTAAATCAGGTAACTCTTTTTTGATTTGAGCCGAAGTATTCTTTGGAAATACTTCTTCCCGAAGTGATGCTTCTAAAAGTAAGAGAGGGACGTGGAGATATAATATGAGAAGTGTTTGGACGAACCAAGGACTTGAGAGGTGTGGGTAAGGGGGTAGAGGTGAGAGGCTTTTATAAGAGGGAGGAGGGTCACTTTTGGAAAGTCTTGAAATTTTACTTTATTATTAAATGGTTTTCATATTTTAAAGGTCCCAAAATGATCTATTTCAAGGATAAGGTGATTAGGGTTCTAAATACACCCATAAAATAGGTTTTATACAAGTTTAAGTCTTCGATTTTACCAAATAATTTCATTTTATTTAAATCGATCATTAATGAGGTAATCACTGCATCATCATGATGTCATAAATAATTTATTTATTTAATGTATAAAAATTATTAAACAAATACCATGATGTAGGAAATATTTTAATATTTCCAATGAAGATTTATAGTCGAAGAGATCATTTATTTAATGAAAATTCAAATTGTTTTACTTAGGATATACAAACCTTTGTTATATTTCTCTTCTTTTTTTTAAAAAAAGTCATAAATGTCACTATTACACCCATGTGAGTCCACGAGCCCTCAAGTTCGGTAAAAAGATTCCCATGGTCGGCCATGACTCAAAAAAGAGGATTTGGACACATGTTGGGGTCATTTTATATTATTATGATATTATTTTATTACCCTTAACTACCCGATTACTAATTAAACACAATAATTAAAGATAATTACCGTCGTTACTATTAATAATTTCCAAAAATGAAAGAGTCTTAATTACATAATTTGTAACTTCTGATTAAAAATATGGAATCCATTTTAAAAAATTCTAAACACAGAAATTGCATTAATTAATTTAAAAATAATTCCCGTTGTCACCACCAAAGACGGGTTTTCAAGAATGAAAATATATCAAAAATTGACTTGTATTTACATCCAATTGAAAAGTGAAATTACTTACAATGAACAACATTGTATTAAGTGATAAAAATATAATTTAATAACACTTTATAACCATTTAATAGGACAATATATCTGTATAATTAAATTAGATGAAGAAGCAGTTTTGAAGTAAAATGCAGTATTTTTCACTATTCATTAAAAATGAACATTTGTGAGAAAAATACCAAAAATTTATACAAAGTAAACTTGATATTCAAAATTCAAAAATGATTTTCATTTTACCAAATTGAAAACATATAAGTTTCATTAATTAATTTTATAATTAATTCCCGCTGTCAAAACAAATAGCGTGTTTTTATGAAACATTATCTATCAAAAGATTGATAGTTGTTTATATCCAATTTCAAAGTGAAATTAATTTCAATAACCACCATTGGATTAAATGGTAAAAATATATTTCAACTATTATTTAAACCCGATTAAAAAGATAATATATCCATGTAAATAAAATAGATTAAAAGGAGGTTTTTAATGAAAATACAACATTTTTACTTTTCATTAAAAAATGAACTTTTTCAGAAAATAAAAAAAAATTACACAAAGTAAATTTTTATGTCCTGATTCTAATGAAGGATTTTATTTTGTCAAATATAACATATAAAATTGGAAAAAATTAGTTTTAAAAAGGGTTCTCCATCAAAAGGCGGTTAATCGACCTTTTAAAGAACATTAGAATATTTATGCTTAAAATCGAATTCTTTTCTAACTTTTTGCCTCTAAATTTTATTGGATAAATGTAAAAATATTTAACAAACATATATAATAATTTTTTAGTTAGTTATACTTGTTATCACCATTACAATAGTTAGGCGTTAACTAAGATTTAAAATAATATTAAAATATTATTAGTGTGCAACGTAAGATTTCAAAAAAACTCATTGTTGTGTATTGGGTACGCCATCGAACATAGAATTCCATTTAAAGTAATATTAACATTTTATTCAAAAATATTAATAAATATGATCATTTCATATTCATTATTTACCTGGGATGTTACATCCTTCCCCCCTTTTGGGAATTCCGTCCTCACAATTTTAAAATTGGGCTCGGAAACTTCATTGAAAGCCCCACATCAGAAAAGGAGTAAATTAAACTATCATTTTAAAAGAAAGAAAGAAAAGTATAAAGGTCACCCGAGATAAAAGATACTAGGAATCCCTGAAAATATGGATATGGAAGAGAAAAAAATTGTCAATTTCTGATGGAGAGTGATAGAAAATATGTCTAGGAGAAAGTTAACCACCAGAAAATCACAAACTTGTGATGGGTTAAACTGTATTTGATTCCCCAGTAGGAAAAGTTAACAGACAACGTTTTTGTTTTTAGTTAATTTTCATTGAAGGATTTATTTATGAGAAAAAATAAATCATAAGGAAATATACTTACTTGTCATGTAGACTTTATTCTATTTCTATATTTCTAAAACAAACTCATATTTTCTCCAAAACATGAGTATTTAGGATGAATTTTTCACATTAAGAGTGCTATAATCAACCTCTTGAGAATCACCTAATCCAAAAAAGATGAACTATGTATTTCCCATGTCTTTATACCATAACCAAAACCAAAAGTGTTAGTACAGGATCAGATAATCCCCAAAATGATAATCCTTTATAAAAACAAATACTACTCTTAATCTCAGAAATTCAAAAAAAGAACCCAAGGTTCAAGAAATACCATTAAATAAATAGCTATCCATAAAATCATTCAAAGTAACCCAAACTAATATTGAAACCCAAATCTCTAAAGGATTTAATCACATAGTCTTCCAAGGTAAATCTTAATATTTATCTCCAAATAACATTAGTTACCCTTAAAGTCTCATACTGAAAAGTAATTAACCTAATCACATATCCTTCATGATAGGTTATTCATCAACTTATTCCTGATTTATAAGATCATCTAACTAAAAAGAATTAGTCATACTAACCAGGGACTTCATGCAGTCTAGTGATAGGTGATAAATACCAGTCGCACTTTGGTTGTGGGTTCGATCCCCATAGCTTCATCCGACGCGACGGGTTGTCACACGGTCTGTGTGTTGTCCCTTTTATAAAACTATATAATTTTATAGTTTTCCTAAAAAGAGACAAATTCATCAAAAATAACCATAAAATTTTTTAACTAAAAAGGATATCTAATAAGTTTTGTTTTGCATCCCAAAATGTATTAACTGTTAATTGCCTCAAATTCAAGGATCATATAAACCCAAATGGTTCTTTATAACTATATCTACAAAAGAAAAGATAAGTATTCCTTGAATAAAATTTTCATATATCAAACATCAGGGTTACACATAATATAAAATGTCTTCTAATGTAATCTCATCATCAAAAGAGCCTAAATACTTTTATGAATTTCACCATCATAAAATCTACCATAACTCTTGAATCCCTTATATGTTGACTTCTTACTCATTCAACATTCTTCATGATCAATTAACCATTCCATTCCAAATTATTCTGAAATACTTCTTTACTACAAACAAAATCCTGAATCATATCTTGGGATTTCAATAAAAGGAAAACATATGTTAAGAAATAATCCATACCTTTCATTGGTCATTGTCAGTTTCATCATCCTCAATAAGAATTTCATTAGGTATTGGTAAATGAATATTTTTACGATCTTAGTGATCCCATTCATGAAACTTCTTCATAGGACATGTGTTTTCATAATGACCATGCACACCACATTTAAAACATTCAATTGATTCTCCAGAAATAACTTCTTTCCCCTTCCTAGAGTCAACTAGATGATTCATTTTTCCATGGCAGGTTCTTGCTTTATGAACCTTATTTCCACATCTATAGCATCTTTCTATCTCTTTGAAACATTTTTCTATGAGTTTCTTCCCTCATCTTTGACACATAGGTTTTTTAACATTCTTACCTTTATAATTATTACCTAAACATTCGTAGGGATTTGTTTCTCAAATATATGATTCCTTATAAAAATCACTAAGGTTCAGGTGGTCAATTATGACTCCATATTGTTGGTTGAGAATAACCACAAGAGTTCTCATTGTAGCTCCCATATCATTAAGTTGATCGTTCAGAAAACCATCACAGTTTTCTTCACATCCACTGTTACATTGGTGCCTGCTAAATCCAGACATTTACTAAAACCAACAAGGTCAGTGTGAGTATATCAGTAAAATCATCATATAATTCTATGATATAATTATTCATGTTATCTTAAACGCATTCACTTTATCTAAAAAATTATGACTCTTTCTGAAATCCTAACCATCATGCCAGTGTCACTTATGATTAAAGAATAACCTAACCTATAATGTTATATAAACCAACCATTGATACCAAATATAAGGACCCAGCCTTGAAACATTACATAATCTTTAATTAAATGAATAATTCACATTGAGGATCTTTTCAGGTTTAGATTTTTAGAGAATTAGGACATAACTATTACATCTCAATGATTTCAAAGTAGACACATCTACTCAGTTTCGATTTTTTTCACAAAATAAAAACTCTTGAACAAAAGTGTCATGTCTAGTTCCATGTTTTAGACAACATGCCATTTCCTTGATCCCATCCTTGATGATATTCCACTTTATGTTCTGTGAAAAACATTTTAAAAACATGGGATGAGCATAAAAAGCTCAGTAAGGGATATAAAAACACGGAAATAAAACATTAGTCCATGTATACATAATAATCAATTAAATCATACAGTACTCATAAAACATATGAACTTTAACATAGTTCATAAAATAATAATATTTATGAATAACTAATAGAAATAATAAGACATAAAGGTAGCTTGAGGCATTCATAACATTCTTACGTAGGGAGTAACCCTCAATGTTACGTTTGGAATACCAATCACAGTATATTACATAAATCTCTTTGGAGAAAACTTAGAGTTTAACTCCTTCGCCTTACCCAATGCATTGGAGAGATATCTCGGGCTCACCCTCCCTTAGTTTATCACAGAATCACCTGACTTCATAAATAATGCCCAAGAACCATAACATAATCATATCACAAAAAACATGCATAAAGGAAACATAACATTTCTAGATTTCAATCACAAGATATTAATACAACACATTTATATAATAAAAAAATTATCAAAACCATTTTCAATACCAAAATAAAATAAAATTAAAACATGATATTTATTTTTCTTTTAAAAGAATTTATGGCTTGTAGAGGAAGCTGAAACTAAAATAATGGTCACGACAGCGGAGAAGTTGTTGTCACCGCATACGTAAGACAAAAAAACAATCCTTTTTTCGTTTAGTAAAATGATTCGTGTAAAAAGATTCCTTTTGAATGAAATGAAAATTTAAAAGGGTTATTATACAACTAAAAAAATAAGGTCATATATAAATCAAAGTATTCCTCAATGAAAGAAGATTGAGACGAAGTCCCGTACAAAGATGGTATCGTTAGATTAAGGATACATCAATTACAGAATAATGTGTGAAGAATATATATACACCAAATATAAGTGGATATTAATTTTAAAATAATCATAGGCCATCCACACATATTCATAGTACGACATAATCAAGAAGTACAGGTTTATCCCAACGAATTGAAATTGGGTTAAGAAGTTCCCTAATAGAAATTCGACAGCCTAACGACATCCCCTTAAAATTCAGATTATGAGTTGATGAGAGATAAAAAGGGTATCTCATCACTTGGAAATAAAATTAACATCAATAAGGATATATAAGAACATATCCCAACATAAGAATATGTAAATTATAATACCTAACAAAAAGAAGTCTTTTAAAAAGAGGAGGGTGAAAGGTTCCCTTACGGATTTGGGTAACTTTCGAAACGTACACCCCATGAAAGAAGGACTATACAATGTTGATGTAAATACCCATAAACGAAATTATATTAAACAAATAGTATAATAATTGGCAAAAAATACACCACTCAAAGGAGATAGTGACAAATATAGCATGAATCTCACGGGAATAAATAGTGAGATAAAAACCCCTTAGCTCGTTGTAATAAATCAGGTCATATGGCCAAAAGATAATAAGAACCAAATGAATCACATAATACCATGAATATAAGTAGAATCATGATAATATATATCAAATGGAAGTACACAATACACCACATGAAATAAATAATTGGCGAAAAATGGAAATCTCATGGAATTAAAAGTGAGATAAGAAATCCCCATACCTCAAGTCCGACTTGTCTTGTTCGTCTCTTTATATTTCTGAATAATAAACTTTTGTCAATTTATAATTTCTTATTTAATTCCTTCAAATTTTATTATTCAATTAATATCACATATTATAATGTTAAAATAATTAGTTAATTATTTGAGGTCATATCATACGTTTTGTCGATGTTCGGTACATGAGTCAAAAATGAACTTGTTCGAAAAGAATTTCCCATGTAGTTATAAGTACATCATCTCCAGAATGGTTTTCATGATTTAAATATCATATATATCCATTATATATGTATTTAATAATATTCCATAATGTTTTCATAGAATAAATGAAATGTACCATTCATGGAGACGGTAGGTCGTACGTACGTATGAACGCTATTTTCATTTTGTGTCATATTAATGGAAATTAAAACCAAATTAGACATAGATATATTATAATTCCAGTATAATATATATGTTATATAGGTAGAATAAGTTTATTAATTACATTCTTTATAAATTCCATGTTTGGAATGAACAAGTCACATCACTTGAGGGGGCGGTAGTCCACACTTCCTCATATGAGATTATCGCATTTGCACAACATGAGAAGCATAAAGGTATGTTTTAAATATAAAATACAGTAGCATAAGGAGGAAATAAATATAATATATATCATATATAAATATATTTCCATCAAAATCTCCACCATGAAAGGTGTTAAAAGAAGATTGAACAATCATCGTTTCGTGAGACAAAAATTCACCACCCATAGAAACAGTATATTCTTTAACCATTAGATGGAGGTGTATGTAAGTGTAGGTTGAATTCTTATCATAACAAAATCCTAGTATATTTATGATACTGGTGTTATTATGGGATAAAAAAATAATAAGATATTGGTGAGTGAATAAGGACAATAAAAGAAAGAAACTCGAGAGAAGACATTATCTCTAAATTGGGTAACTCTTTTTTGATTTGAGTCAAAGGCTTCCTTGGAAAGAATTCTACCCAAAGTGAGGATTCTAGGGGTAATATAGGGATGTGGATAGATAATATGAGCAGATATTGGATGAGCCAATGGCTTGAGAGGTGTGGGTAAGGAGTAGAGGTGGGGGCCTTTTATAAGAGGGAGGAGGGTCACTTTTGGAAAGTCTTGAAATGTTATTTTATTATAAAAAGGTTTTTGGATTTTAAGGTCCCACAATGATATATTTTGAGGTTAGGGTGGTAAGGGTACTAAATCCACCCATAAAATAGGTTTTAGGCAAGTTTAGGTCTTATATTTTTTCTTATATTTTCATTTTATTTAAATCGTTCATTAATGAGATAATCACTAAATTATCATGGTGTCATCAATAAATTTATTTATTTAATGTCTAAAAATTATAAAAAAATTACCATGATGTAGGAAATAATTTTAGAATTAAAATTAATATTTATATTCTAATATATCATTTATGTAAACAAAATTAATTTTTTTTTACTTAGGATATACAAAACTTTGTTATATTTCTCTTCTTTTTTTTAAAAAAAAGTCAAAAATGTCACTATTACACCCATGTGACTCCATGGGCCCTGAAGTTCGGTAGAAAGCTTCCAATGGTCGGAAATGACCCAAAAAGGATAATTTTGACACATGTTGGGGGTCATTTTATATTATTATGATATTATTTTATTACCATTAACTACCCGATTACTAATTAATCACGATAATTAAAGATAATTACCGTCATTACTATTCATAATGTCCAAAAATAAAAGATTATTAATTAAATAATTTGGGCATTCTGATTAAAAATTTGGAATACATTTTACCAAATTATAATCACATAAATTTCAGTAATTAATTTAAAAATAATTCCCGTCGTCACAACCAAAGACGGGGTTTTAAGAAGTAAAATTTATCAAAAGATTGACTTGTTTTTACATCCAATTGAAAAGTGAAATTACTTCCAATGAAGAAAATTTTATTAATTGAATAAAATATAATTCAATTAAACTTTAAAACCAATTAAAAGGAAAATCTAACTATATAATTAAATTAGATGAGAAAGCAGTTTTGAAGTAAAATGCAGTATTTTTCATTATTCATTAAAAATGAACATTCGTCAGAAATATAATTTTTTTTATCCAAAGTAAATTGGATCATATAAATTTAAAAATTATATTCATTTTACCAAATTCAAAACATATAAGTTTCATTAAATAATTTTATAATTAATTATTACTGTCAAAATAAATAGCGTGTTTTTAAGAAAGAATTTCTATCAAAAGATTGACAGTTGTTTATGTCCAATTTCAAAGTGAAATTAAGTCCAATGACCACCATTTGATTAAATTGTAAAAATATATTTCAACTAAACTTTAATATCAATTAAAAATATCATCTAACCATATAAATAAATCAGATTAAAAGGAGGTTTTGAATTAAAATACACCATTTTCACTATTCATTAAAAAATGAACATTATCAGAAGAATAACAAAAATTTACAAAACAAAAAATTTGATGTCCCAATTATAAAATAGGATTTTATTTTTTCATATATATCATATAAAATTAAAAAAATGTTTTTTTAAAAAGGGTTCCCAATCAAAAGGCTGTTAATCAACCTTTTAAAGAACATTAGAATATTGATGCTTAAAATCAAATTCTTTTCTTATTTTAAACCTCTAACATTTATAGGATAAATGTAAAAATATTTAAAAAACATATAAAATAATTTTTTAGTTAGTTCTGTTCATTCCCACCATTACAATGGCTAGACATTAACTACCATTTAAAATAATATTATTATATTAGTAGTGTGCAATGTATGATTTCAAAGAAACTCGTTGTTGCATATTGGGTACGCCATAGAACACAAAATTCTCTTTATAGTAATATTAACATTTTATTCACAAATATTTATAAATATGAACATTTCAAATTCATTATTTACCTTGGATGTTACAACTGTTGAGAAAATACTTTCCTAGCCCAAAGCATGTACTCACCTAAGAGGAAATAGAACTAGAACATAATCTCTCTTATTGTGAAGATCCTATCAAAATTCTTGATACAAGAGAACAAGTTCTGAGAAACCGGACGACTCATCTGGTAAAAGTTATATGGAGAAACCATAAGATGGAAGAGGAAACTTGGGAACCAGATGAACTTAAGATGAAGAACCACTTGATTTTTTTTGTGCGGTAGAAATATAGAAATTTTGTGGATGAAATTATTTGAAGGAGAGAAGAATGTAACACGCCAAGCTTCCATGGTACGTTTTACTTTGAATAATGCAATATATTTCATTGTATAGAACTTCGAGACTCTAATACACCACGACCAGTCAAACAATCCATTATGAATAGTAATACCCACCTTTTGAAATTTTCTAAATTTTACCTTTCAAAATGGACTTCATTTTTGGATTCGGAATATTGAAATTATATTGGGGTGAATTTTTGGTATTTTTCTGAAAAGTATCAATTTTTGATGAAATGTGAAAAAACATCGCGTTATTGGTTATAATCAACTTTTTATTTAAATAATTAGTTATTTTATTTTAATTTATTTTAGGTCAAAATAGATACATAATTCATAAATATGTTCAATTTAATTCATTGGAGTCATTTTATAATAAGTTGAGATATATAAAAATTTATCGAAGTATTTACCATCTTTTACCCACCACCTAGGAGTATTTGCAAATTTGTATTAAACATAATTTTACCATTTCTGTGAGTTGAATTTCCAAAATTTTAGAGAAAAGGTAAATATAAGTAAGAAAAATGTGGTTCAATAAGATGAAAATATATTTGGTGAATAGTATATTTTTACTTTTATTTACCACGGTTAAAAGTAAATATGGTGATTAAGAGTAAAAATGATATCAAAATTACCCTAAAACGTGTCCGAATTCTATTGGATAATTGTAATTCGACCAAAAAGACCTTAGGAATAAAATATGATCCCTTTTTTCCACTTGTATTAGATTTGGAAATTTATTATTATTTTATTTAAAGAAGAGTTAAAAGAGTTAAAATCAATGATTAATAACTAAACCATTTTTAATATAGGGATACATAGAAGATAAATTTTACTATAAATATTCATTATAAATCTAAAATGATTTCCTACATAATGGTATTTCATTTATAATATTTAGACATTAAATAATTAAATTTATTTATGACACAATAATGATGCAATAATTACCTTATTAATGAATGATTAAAATAATTGATATTATAAATATCCAAATAAATATAATTTGAGACTTTTAATTAATTAAATTGATTTTATAGATTAATATGACAATTTAGGGTTGATTAAATGAGTTTTTTAAGTAAAAATGCTGTTATGAATTTAACAAAAACAAAATACCAAATAGTGTGAGAATTTACATAAAAGAGTTTTTAAAACAAATATTATATTATTAATTGGTATTCTATTCCTAAATATCTAGGGTTCGGCCAAAGGGCTTAAATAATATTATATATGTCATTAATGAACCTCTTGAGGTTTTATTAGAAGTTTATCGTATGTTTATTAACCAGATAATATAAAAATACAATGAGACATGGAAAATGTCAAACTATTTAACTAAGAGTTAAATCTAAAAGATAAGGTTAATATGATGACCTAAAAATATTTTTTAGAGGTTTTTTACTCATACCCACATTATCCTTTAATAATTCATTTTGTAGACATTAGAAACTGGAAATTATTTTATTATAAAATAGTATTTCAAGCTTTTCTTAAAGTGACCCTCACCTCTCTTATAAAAGGGCACATCACCTTCTAACAAATTCACACCTTCAAAGCCATTTGGCTTGTCCAAACCCTTCCCAAATATCCTCTAAATTGACCTCCCTTCATCATAGAGGCCTTACTTTAGTCATAAAGAAAAACTAATGAGCCCTTTTGATCAAATCAAAAGGAAGAACTCGAAGAAGTGGTAAATATTTTATCACCTCTTTCAAGTATTTTTATTATTCAACTTTTTTTATCTTTGTTGTTTACATTCTAAAAAAACTCAAGTATCTTCTATATAATGTGATGTTATTATAAAAATGGTACAAAAATATTCATTATTCTATCTATCCTATAGATGACAATGTCACCATATCTACGTACGTACGGATTACCGTCTCCTCATCATGGTGTAGTTTGTTATTCAAACACTTAATCATTTGGATGGGTGTAATAATGAGTATAAATGATGTAAATAATAAAAATAACATGATAATTATTCTGTATATATGATATAACATCCAATTATTTATGATTATAATATCAAAATAATGATATTTTATCTCATGTGTACTTCCGGATTACCATCTCCCTGAACGCGATGGGATTAATTCCCCATCATAATCATTCAAGAATAATTTTCATTTTTGATTAAAAATTATGTTTATGAACATAATATCATTCAGTATATGAATCAAATAAAACCTATCCATAACAGACATGGCTTACGTATCCAATCATGTAATGGAAAATGAATCTGTTATCGCCCGAAATGACGATACTACTGAAATATCGCTAACAAAAAAATATTATAAGATCATATATGATATCATATTAATGTATATGGTTCTTGAATAATTTAATAAAAATTATTTCACCATTATACAGGAGTTTATCCTACCCTCAACCAAGGAAAACTGCAAGGTAAGTGTTAATTTCACAATGTGTTTATTATCCGAGGTTGATTTCCATAATAATTTTTCCAATCTGTTTAGCAGATGGTGTAACTGGGATTCTTGTTGTTATTCTAGGAGTAATAAGTATTCATGATAACGAATCAACCATATCAATATAATAACTTCAAATTTGAGTTAGTATATTATTTTCACTTTTTATTTCACTGACTTGGTCGTGAAATTAACAAGTCATCTATGTTCTCCAATCATGAACCGAAACTGAAATATATTCTCCCAATTACATTAATTTTTTTATTATCCCATTTAGTTTAAACATCTAATTATATATTAAAATATTATATATAATCTATATACAGTTTGTATTAATTATTTTTTTTATTTTTATTTTTCATTTTATTCTTTAAAAAATATGTTTCATTTAACGATAACTCAATCTATTTTTTTGAGGTTAACCCTTCCATATAATTTAGAACAGTTATAATCACATCTCCCAAATTAATATTTTTTATAATTAATACATGAACTTCATCATTGTGGTCTCTATATTCATAGGCCACCCAAATCTTATCTCAGATGGGATATCTGTTACATTAGAAATTAAGTAATTCTTAAAAATGAATTTCAGATAGGATATTCCATTACTATTCTAAAAAATGAATCATTACATCATGGGTTGTTCTTATTTATCAATATCCCCAAATATCATAGAACATCATGATTTATTATTATTATATTTTCTACACAAAAATCATGTATGTGGATTCTTTCTTTTGAAATTTTGTTTTCTTCTCATAATATTATAGGTGAGGAATGAAATTACATCAATAAATTGTTCTACATAGGGATACCCTTTTAAGGAATTTTTATACATTATTATGAATGATGCAACGTTAGAATTATCATTTGAGGCCAATTTTGTAGTTCATGTTCCCAATCATGTGTGCTACTAGAGTGCTATGTAGGATTCCCAATGTTTCATCTTTCAAATCATTATCTTAAAGCACAATGAACTCACGATTAAATGAAAGAATTAATATTCTCAATATTTTACCCAATATTACTATGATCATTGATTTCTCCAAGACCAAAATTATATTACATAATAATTATTACTCAACCAAATAATAAATCAGATATATCATTCAAAATGATTAATAGTTCCACAAAATTATTCCACAGTACCTATTACATCGCTTCTTAAGAATTTGAATCATCTTCATGCATATTATGTTGTTTCTTCCACAATGCATTAAAATTGTTTCCATACATCACCTTATTATATATAGATTTGGATATTTCTCTTCCAAGTGAATAAATTTATTATAATCCTTATAAAGCATGTTTTGATCTCTACACAACAGAGATCTACACACCATGATTTCCATGATTTCATGAATAAAATCCTTGTATACATCTACTATCAACAGGGAAAAATATTTTGTTACTCTATTCCTATATAGTTTAATATTTAAATATTCAACGATTGGTATTCAACAGTGATTAATAACCATAGCTTCAGTTCTCTAAGAGAGAAAAAATGTCACAAACCTTCATCTTTGATACCGCTTCTAGGTCCCGAATAAGAGTAATACCTTTAGGGGTGGGGAGGAATTAGGGAATAAATTTTTTAAATTGTCCCATTATAATGAACTTATTATTTAGTTATTTAAAACACATCACTCTCTCTCATGTTCATTATAATTAAATAAAAAGGTAAATTAGGGAAATCTAATATTAAAATTGTTTCACCCTAACTTGGATAATACATGGAGAATACAAAGGAAATTCACCAACCTTCATGAAAAAAATAATTTTCAAAACATTGTTACTTGTTTCATGTAGCTTCCCTAAAATTCCCCATTTTAAAACATTTAAAAGAAATATCTTACCACACTTTGGTTTTTATGGAATTCACTACCTCCCAAAGTAATAAAAATATCAATCTTCATAAACAATGAATGATGAAACAAAGTGTCGGTGTCTCAATTTTCTCCACCATCTTGAATATGAGGAAATCAAAATAAATCCAGAAAAAAATTCTCTTGGAACACCCTCCTCGTTCCAACATTCAAGGTATTTATATAATTCCACTCCTTCCACACCTGTGATTTTAGAAAATCCTCACCATATTCTATTTCATTTTTAGAACTGCTACAAGTAGTTTTTGTAACACCTTTTGGAACAGATCCATATTTAAAATAATATGATTAAGTTACACTTTAATAAAAAATTGATATTATTCCATGAATTCCATATATTTTAACATGGAATTTAACTTACAATAAACTTGAGTCATCCCTTCAAAATCAATTTAATATCCCACAATTTTAATTAATAAATAACTAAATAAAACTCTCTGACCATGGTGGGTAAACCTTCACCTCATCATGGTGTGACTTCACTCCAAATATATTATTCAATGACATCAATTCAATATCATGATCGTAGGTTAAATTTCAAATCCAAAAAACATACTAAATAATTTAATTTAAATAATCCATGATCCAAAACATATTCTATCAATATCCATTAAGAAGCATCCTTGGATATGGTGTAACCCATTCCCCCCATCATGGAGACCATTAAATCACCCAAAGTACTGAAAATAATCTAATTCATGATGTAAGTGTAGATTTAATTTTACACATTAGAAGGTGAAAAGATATAAAATTTAATATAGGGGAAGGATACCATGGTGCATAGATTTATAGAATTAAAGAGTCATATAAATCCATCCAAATATTCATTACGTTATTGAATTCCTCCACATAGTTCAAGAAATAATAAACTAAAACTATCAAGTCTAGTGCAATAAGAATTTATAGTAGATCCTTCTCATTGATGTGGTGGTCCATAAATCATTATAGCCACTAAAAATCGTCTCACACCATTTAAAACATTTAAAATACTTCCATTTTAAAAACAACTATTTTCTTTAAAATGGAAACATATGGAACCTTTATAACTGTACAAGGAAACTTATGAACATTGTAATTTTATTCTTATAATCTCTAATAGAACAACATGGGATATTTTAGTGTGATATTCTATCCTCTATGAAGGTCTCTCTCTATTTGTTTCAAAAAACATTTACAACTCTTCATGACATTGGATGATCTTTTGGGAGATATCCAAACATCCTTCACATATAATTTTGAAAAAACAAAACAAAAATAAATAAAATATATTTCATCCAACAAATATTTATGTTGGTTAGCCAATTCCAAATCATTATTCATAGATAAATACTTAATCTCATATTTCTTAGAGAAGACCAAATTTGTGTCTTTTAATGAAATTGTGGAATAATTTATACGAATTTTGTAAATAAAAGTTGTCTGAGATAAAATATTCAATAAAAACATGTAGTACATACTCTAAAATAAATATTATAAATATATAATTTAATATAGTTATTTTGAAAAATAATCAAAACAAATTATTGCATCGATTGATTTCCACCTGAACTTGTAAATCAACTAATTGAATCAGATCATACCAAAAATAAAATTACCTAATGTTTTTGTCACATAGAACATCAATAATAGACGTATATTTCAAATAAATATCATCAAATTTTACATAAACTGATACTTTTGAAAACATAATGCTTTTATTTTAATCTATTTATGTTAACATAGACATAAATATTTATTATATTTTCTCTCATTAATATTAGAGAATTATTTTTTTCTTTTCTAATTATAATTTATATTATATATTATATGGAATATTATTAATAATTATTTATTTGAAACATAACAGACATTTTGAATAGTTTAAACCCCTAAATATCTTGTTAAATCATACTCAAATAACATTTTCCATTCTATTTAATTATTTTTCCTAATCTTCATTTTGAAAAGTCCATAATTCTATAGAGTCTAATATGCTAGAAAGTTATAATAATATTGATTCCATTTGTTGGTCGGAGTGGTTTACTCAAGAGGGGGGTGAATTGAGTACCAATTAAAATTTCTGTAATTAAAAACAGTGTCTTAAAGACCCCCAAATAAAATAATAAATTAAACTGTAGTGAATTTATATTAAAGTAGAGGTTCTGTCAGATTCTCAAGGGATTGATTAATTCCCAGTTAATCAAGACAGGAGTGTGTGATTATCTTTTGAAACTAACTTACTAATCCACACTTAACATAAACACTTGCTAATTTAATTATCAAAGTAACTTTAAAAAAACAGTATTGGTTTTAAAGTGATTAGCAGCGGAATAAAACTTTGAAAGAGATGGCACAACAATGTAACCAAGAGGTTCAGTCTCAAGCCGAGACTTAGTCCTCTCAAAAGTTTATGTAAAAAATGATCCACACCCTGGATCGGGGTTCAACAGTTTACAACTGTCCAGGTCCAAGACCTCTACCACTGTTCTTCGTGGGAAACAGTACAACAGAAACCAGCTGTCCAGGTCACACACGACCTCTACCACTGTTCTTCGTGGGAAACAAAGAATGAAAGAGTTTGGTAAGGATTTACAAATCCTTTAGTTTGAGTACAGGAGACAGTGTATGTGTTAGATACAGCAGATAACACACACTGCTCGAAAAGAATGGTAATAAATCACAGAACAAGAGATGTAGAGTTTAGAAATGGTTCTGGTGATTGCAGTATAGCTCTGGATTTCTTCATATTCGATCGCAAGTGAGTTTTAGTCCTCTTCTCGTTTCTATTTGAGAAACAGAGTGTCGTATGCTCCAGGTTCACAGGTAGTGAGAATGTAGTCGATGAAGTTATTCTTGTATGCACAGAACACTTCTCGAGTATGCTTGATTGTCTATGAGCTTCTCTGTGTTCTTCTCGTGCTTGTGTCGTTTTTTTGGTATATTGGATGCACCACACTTTTCTGGTTCGCTTCTTGTTTTGTTTTTCCTTCACACGTTCGCCTTTTTCTGCTATGTAGTCTTCTCGTATTTATCTCCCATCAGGGGACAGAAAAGATTTCTTTTCAGCAGGTACGAGGTACGGGTTCCTGACATCCGACAAACTTTATCAGATATTTGACAAATCATTAAAATATATGATATGACCGTTAGATAGATTAAATATAGGAAATAAAGAAATTCAAACAGTGAGTTGAGTGATCGGTAGGTAATCAGCATCGGTAGCTTGAACATCGGTAGCTTGAACATCGGTAGTTCGATGTCATTAGTTGCTTTGAATCTATTGGTGGCTCTATGTGTCGGTTGGTACATGCTTGTATCAGTGACTTTGTTTATCGGTAGCTCCATGCGTCGGTAGGTACATGCATTGGTAGCTCCTATGCATCGGTAGCTCCATGCGTCGGTAGCTGTGAGTCTGTATCGGTAGCTTCGTCCATCGGTGACTCTTATTCCATCGGTAGCTATTTATACTTACACCGGTAGCTCTACATTTGTATCGGTAGCTGTTTGTAAGTCAGTAGCTTATATTTATAAGTACATCGGTAGCTCTGTGTTAAGTCTATCGGTAGCTGTCTGTCGGTAGACTAAGTCTATCGGTAGACTGGTTACCGGTAGCTCTTTATCAGTAGCTATAGACAGATTACTTATCTGTTTTATGCAGAACACATCTGATTGTGTTAGAATCAATTTATAACTTGTATAAACATGGATAAATGAGGATTAACATATTTCAAAGACTATTTTAAAGATTATTATTGGTTTGATCATAGATTTGAAAGAATTAAAGTATAGATCAATGATACTTAAAAATATCACATAGAATGAAAACATAATTGGGATTTTCAACACAAATGAATACATGATTGAGATTATCAAAACAGGTGAGGTCAACAATCTCCCCCTTTTTGATAATCACAATTTATGATATGGGCATTTAACATAGTGAAAATATAATAGTAAAGAGTATAATATTGAATTCAATTTTCTCAGAGAAAACAGCCTCAGAGATAATAGAAATAGTATGATATAGACATAAGTTATCAGAGGTAACAATCATAAGGTACTAAATAGACATAAAGTATCAGAGGGAAAAATGAAAAGAAGGGTAAAGTGTCTCCCCTTATTCCTTGGTCTCCCCCTTATGCTCTCATTATGTTCTCCCTATTATTTTCCTTATTATTCTCCCCCTTTGTGATAATCAAAAAGTGGGAAAGCATATAGATATATATATATAGGAGACAAATAACACATGAGAATTAAAAAGAGTTCTGTATTAGAGTAGTCAAAAAGTACAAAAACAGAATACAAAGGAATTCCTATCAAAAATCCTTGCCACTGATTCAATCCTCATCTGCAACGAGAGATTTTCCTTTATGATCAGAAGGAGGCTCGGGTGGTGAGGATTCAGGTGAAGGTTTGGGAATGCCAGAAAAGATCAAAGGAGGCTGGGCCACTGACGCAGAGTCAGGCCTGTAGGTTGAAGATTTTTGGGTGATCATTGGTGTGAGGCTTCGAATGGCTTGAACAGGAGTCAGCTGGACTGTGGAAGCAGCTGAGGCAGAAGCAGGCAAAGCAGGAGGGATGATGACTGGTCTGGCATCAACATGCAAGAAGGGCAGCAGCAGATTTCTAAAATCCATAATAATTCCTCCTCCTCTTTCCATAGCAGAGATGAAATCATCTTTGTTTTCCATGAATTTCTCTAAGGCAGGAGTCAGTTCTCGTAGCTTGCTCACTTGTTCTCTGAAAGCTTGAGTGACTGGAGGTAGCTTCATGTGTTCCAACATTAGCTTGAAGTGGTGTTCAAGTTGATGCTTGGTGAAAATTTTGGAGAAGTAGTAGTCCACTTTGCTTTTTATGGCGTCCTGAGAGGCAGAGGATTCTCTCATAAAGTCTTGAACAATCTTCATGATTTCTCTGGCAGAATCTCTTGTAGAAAGCACCACTCGGCTCAACTCTGATGAGTCCACAGAGGCACTGGTAGAAATAGAGCCAAACTCCTCCTTTAACATTGCACGAACTTGATTCAGGTCAACTGATAGTTTGGATGTGAGAGGGCCAAGAGAGAAGGAAACAGTTTCTTTAAAACTCTTAGACAAACCACTGATTAGAATTTGAACTTGAGAGTCTTGCAATTGAACATGATCCTTCACTGAGGTTTTAAAACATTCAAACACTGAGACAAACTAGCTCACTACACTCTTCACATAAGCTAGGTCCTTGTCAGCTTGAGACTTGGAGCTCATATAGGAATCCAAAGAAACAACTGGTATCTTGAGAGCTTCCAGATCTGCTTCGATTCTTGAATACTGAGTCTGGCACTCTTTCACTTCTTCCACAAGCTTAGACACAAAGGAAGATAAATTACAAGCCAAATATAGCTCGAAGGATCTCTCTAGCATTTTCATTTCTTCATAAAAGCTTTCCTTCATTTCAGCGACTGATGCACTGAATGATTCTTTCAGCTCATTCTTCATGGATTCAAGATCTGATTTAGAGACAAACTCATTTGGGATAACTGCAGCAGATCCCCTTGCTGAGGCCAAATTAACTACAAAAGTAGTCATTATTGAATTAATTGAGGATGCAAGAGAGGTTTCCATTAACTTCACTTCTTCAACAAAACTGGATTTGAGGTCCTCTTTCAGCCTATTCAGATCATGAAATCTGACCACATCATCTGGAAACATCTCAGAGGCAAGATCATAATTGATCTTCGGTCTATCCACAGACACCTCATCATCTGAATCTGGATAATCCAATCCACAGACTATAAACCCTAGGTCTTCCACCCAGTCTCCAAGCTCAACAGCTACTGTAACTTTTCCAAGCACAGACTGATGCTCCCCCTCAATGGGTGCATTCTCATGTACCACAACAGCCTTTTCTGCTGGTCTTTCTTCATCAGAATCTTCCACAACAACTTCCATCTCAGCAGCAGTAAGGAGGTTTTCTGAAATAGGTACTGCTTCTTCTGTAACTTTTTCTACTTCATCAGCAAGCATAGATGAGTTCCCAATCAAAGGGCTCATACTTAAACTACCAGAAGCAGAAAATTCAGATACATTTTCCTTTTCCTCTTCTTCTTGGTGAGGTACAGACTGGTCTTCCTCATGAGTAGATACAATTTCCTCTACCTTTCCTTTCCTAGAATAGACCAATTCTGCAACAGGACTTGGGGGCAAGTCTGGATCTCCTCCAACATCCATAGGAGTTTCTTCTTCTTCTTCTTCTTCTGTTTCATCATTATAAACAGGTTCCTCTTCATCAGGTCTCAGACTCGGATCTCTCATATCCTTTGGTCTTGAGGGATGATCCACAGGATTTAACCTATCATAGATCTTCTGATCATCACTGACCCATTCTCCCTTCCATGGGTTCCAGTTAATTTTCATATACTTTCAAACAGTCGAGGTGATACAGAAATTTTTCTTGACTACATCTGTCTCATCTGGAGACTCAGCTATTTCTTTCACTTTTATCATCACTGAAATCAGCTTGGCAAAGAACAAAGCATTGGTTTTTGACTTTAGTCTAATCATGTCTTCCATTTGAAGCATCAACAATCTGCACAGATTTATTTTTACACCATGTCTTAGCAAATGAAGAAGATAAATATCTTGATATCTCAGATTTGCAAAATCTCCTCTCCTCGGTATCAACACATGCGGAACAAACTTGAAAAGCAGTCGATTCTCTCCATCCATTTCAGCAGCTACCGCTTGCCTTTGATTTCCATTCCCAGTCAGCTCTTGTAAGGCGGTCTCATAATCAAAAATGTCACTACTAGGTGGCATTGCTCTTGATACATACCCAGAGACACCTTTATGTGGTACTTTCAAACTCTCAGCCCACTCTACTGAAGAAAAAGACATCTCTTTTCCATTTACAAAAGAGCTAACGCGATTCTCATTCTCAGACTTCTCGAAAGTTACAAACTCATAGAATTGCTTTACCAAATTCGGGTAGTATGGGCCATTATTATTCGAGAAACAATCCACCCATTTCTGGTCTTCCAGAATCTCGAGTACTAAGGATTTTCTAGGCAGTAGCCATTCCACGCACAGTTCCTTCTCGATTACTATGTCTCTATTCAGCAAGTGAGGATTCACTGGTCGCCTTCCCGATCTAGTTTTGACTTCACTAACACTGGCTTTATGCTGCGTCTTTTGCTTTTTAGCATTTGGTTCTACACTTTCATCTCTGATGATAGGAAGCTTGGTTTTTGCCATCGCGGGTTTAGGGTTCTTGGCCGATTTGGAGGTAGGGTTCGAAGGTGAGAGGTTTTGAGCTCGGTGAGGTAAGAAGTGGCTTAGACTGAGTTTTATCATTTAGGAATTCCAAATATATGACTAAAATAGAGTGATAAAATAAAATAAAATAAAACGATTCGTATTCTTGGCAGCAGACAGAAGTTTTAAAACCTTGCATCGGTGAGTTAATCATCGGTGAGAAAAACAAATCGGTGAGAATTTCTACGTCGGTGAGAAACTTACATCGGTGAGAATTTTCACATTAGTGAGAATTTCACATCGGTGAGAATTTCACATCGGTGAGAATTTCACATCGGTGAGAATTTCACATCGGTGAGAATTTCACATCGGTGAGAATTTCACATCAGTGAGAATTTCACATCGGTGAGAATTTCCACACCGGTTGTGATTAAACATTCCCAGTTCATGTCTTATGTAACTTAGCCTATCCGAACTTAAAGGTTTAGTGAAAATATCAGCCAATTGATGTTCAGTGCCAATAAATTCAAGAGAAATATCACCTTTTTGATAGTGATCTCTTAGGAAATGGTGTCTTACATCTATGTGTTTGGTTCTAGAGTGAGATATAGGATTTTTAGAGATGTTTATTGCACTGGTGTTATCACAGTTGATTGAAACATGTTTAAAAACGTATCCATAGTCCAAAAGAGTGTGTTTCATCCACAGAATTTGTGCACAGCAACTACCAGCAGCTATATATTCTGCTTCGGCAGTAGATAATGCAACTGAGTTCTGTTTCTTACTACACCAAGAAACTAAGGATTTTCCAAGCAAATGACATGTTCCTGATGTTCTTTTTCTATCTAACTTACAACCAGAAAAGTCAGCATCTGAATAACTCATTAACTCAAAGGATTTTCCTTTTGGGTAAAACAAACCTAAGTTAACCGTGTGTTTGAGATATTTAAAAATTCTTTTAACAGCAAGCAAATGAGATTCTTTTGGGTTAGCTTGAAATCTAGCACACATACACACACTAAACATAATATCAGGTCGACTAGCAGTAAGATAAAGTAAACTACCAATCATACCTCTGTAATTTGTTTGATCAACTGGTTTCCCAGTTTCATCTGCATCCAATTTACAGGTAGTACTCATAGGAGTTTCACTTCCCTTGATACTATCCAGACCAAAACGTTTTAAAATATCCTTTGTATATTTACTTTGATTCAAAATAATACCATTTTCATTTTGAAATACTTGAAATCCAAGAAAGTACTTAAGCTCTCCCATTAAGCTCATTTCAAATTCATTTTGCATACTTTTTGAAAAATCAGTACATAAAGAGTGTTTAGAAGATCCAAAAATAATATCATCAACATATATTTGTACAACTAAAACATCTTTAGAAATTATTTTAATGAAAAGAGTTGGATCAGCAATCCCTTTAGTAAAACCTTTTGAAATAAGGAAATTGCTAAGTCTATCATACCAAGCTCTTGGAGCTTGTTTTAAACCATACAAAGCTTTAGAAAGTTTAAAAACTTGATTTGGAAAATGAGGGTTAGTAAATCCAGGTGGTTGTTCTACAAAAACATCTTCAATTATAAAACCATTTAGAAATGCGCTTTTCACATCCATTTGATATAACTTGAAATCCAGATGTGCAGCATATGCAAGTAAGATCCTAATGGCTTCTAGTCTAGCTACAGGTGCAAAAGTTTCCTCATAGTTTATGCCTTCTTCTTGACTATATCCTTGTGCAACTAGTCTAGCTTTGTTTCTAACTATATTTCCAGAATCATCTACTTTATTTCTAAAAAACCATTTTGTGCCTATTGTCAAAGTGTCCTTAGGTCTGTCAACTAATTCCCAGACTTTGTTTCTTTCAAACTGATTTAATTCTTCTTGCATAGCCATTACCCAGAATTCATCATTGATAGCATCATTGATATTTTTGGGTTCCAGCTGTGAACGAAAGGCTTGATGTTCAACCTGGTTTCTTAGAGAAGCTCTAGTTTGTGTTCCTCTATCAAGATTACCGACAATAGCTTCTAAAGGATGATTCTTTAGAATCCTTGTTGATCTGGTAAAGGTTGGACTAGAAATCTCAGGTTCATCTATAGGTTCGGGTTCAACAGAAGCAGATTCTGGAGAAAGTCCAGAACTAGATACTTTTATAACAGGTTCTTTAGATTTATCATTAAGGTCCAGAATAGATAAGTCTTCTTCAAGATTCTCAAGAGAGGTTTTAGGCTCATGTGGATCAGTTTCATCAAACTTGATGTGAACAGATTCTTCCACACATTTGGTTTTCTTATTGAATACTCTATAGGCTTTACTTGAAATAGAGTAACCCAGAAAAATTCCTTCATCACTTTTGGAAGCAAACTTATCCAGATTATCTTTGGTATTCAGAATAAATAATTTGCAACCAAAAACTTTAAAGTAATTAACCTTATGCTTTCTATTGTTACACAATTCATAAGGGGTTTTCTTAAGAACAGGTCTGATTAAGACTCTATTAATGACATAACAAGCTGTATTTACAGCTTCAGCCCAAAAATAAATAGGCAGATCGTATTCATTGAGCATGGTTCTAGCAATTTCTTGCAGGGTTCTGTTTCTTCTTTCTACTATACCATTCTGTTGGGGTGTTCTAGGGGCAGAGAAGTTATGAGTATAGCCATTGTGTGAGCAATAAGATTCAAAATCTTGATTTTCAAACTCACGACCATGATCACTCCTCAAAGTTTTAATCTTAAGTCCACTAAGGTTCTCTACAGACTTGGAGTATTTGTCAAAGTAAGAACAAGCTTCACTTTTGTGAGCTAGAAAATATACCCAAGTATATCTAGAAAAGTCATCTACAAGAACATAAACATAGTGCTTCCCATTTAAACTAGAAACTCTTGATGGTCCAAACAAATCCATGTGAACCAATTCAAGTGGTTGAGAAGTTGAAACTTCTTTCTTTGATTTAAAAGAAACTTTGTGTTGTTTTCCCTTTTGACAGGGGTTACACACTCTATCATTTTGGAATTCTAACTTAGGTAGGTCTCTAACTAGGTTTTTCCTAGAAAGTTTTCTAAGTGAGTGAATGTTGCAATGTCCTAATCTTCTGTTCCATAGCCAAGATTCTTTATGAAAATCATTCAAACACGTAATATTCTACTTAGCTAAAGAATTCAGATTAACAGCATAAACATTTTCATTTCTTAAGGCAGAAAATACCAAAACATTATTAGAATTAAAAACTTTGCAAGAATCATTTTCAAATTTAACATGAAAACCATCATCACATAACTGAGAAATACTTAATAGATTGTATTTAAGGCCATCAACAAATAAAACTATAGAAATCAAAATTGAATCAGTGTTACCAATCTGGCCTAGGCCGATGATTTTCCCTTTTGAGTTATCACCAAAGGTGACAAAGCCTCCATCAACTTTTATTAAACTCTTGAAACAAGAGAAGTCTCCTGACATATGTCTTGAACATCCACTGTCCAAATACCACGTCTCTTTACAGGATCTCTTTAAGAAAGTTCCCTACAAAACAGATTTAGATGGGAGATGATTTTGGTAGCCAGATTTTCTTGGGTCCAGACAGGTTAGCCAATAACACTTTAGGTACCCATATTTGTCTAATGGGTCTCATAAAATTTGTAGAATTGACATGCTTTGAAAGATAAACTTTATTAGATCCATAGCTATGTATATAACTGGTTGAAGCATATGAAGTTCCAAAATTACCTTCATTCTGTCCAGATTTAGAAATGAATCTAGTTTTAGCAATTTTCCTTTGT
Organism: Viscum album; assembly: GCA_963277665.1. Lineage (NCBI taxonomy): Eukaryota > Viridiplantae > Streptophyta > Magnoliopsida > Santalales > Viscaceae > Viscum > Viscum album. Next base: position 718,128 of record CAUJRU010000332.1, on the reverse strand, counting down.
CCAGGTTGGTATCCTATACCAGTAGTATATTTAGGTGCTACTTGCTTTCCTAGCATCTGTGTTAGAGTATTCTTTCCATTGGTGAACTTCTCTAAGTCTTTTCTAAGTTTCTCATTTGACAGTTTCAGTTCTGTATTTTCTTTTAACAGTTGAGCATTCTTCTCTTTTTCAATAGTGAGTTCGGTTTTAACTATAGTGGTGAGAGCATGCTGTTTCTTTAATGACTTGTATTTATCCTTAAGTTCATTACATGTCTCTTCCAGCATATCACAGTATTCAAACAGTTCAGATTTAGACATGTTATCACCTTCAGAATCATCTCCAGAATAATATGAATTTGAAGCAGGAGTTTCAGCAGTTACCTCAGAAGTGTTTGTCATAAAACACATGTTGGCTCGATTCCTTTCAGAGTCTGAAGATTCAGCTTCACTTGTGCTGTCTTCTGAAGCACTCCAAGTAGCCTTCATGGATTTCTTGTATTTGTTATCCTTGTATTCATATTTCCTTTTATACTTCATCTTTGGACAGTCGGCTTTAATGTGTCCTTTTCTCTTGCACTCATAGCAGACAACATCATCTGACTTGTCATTCTTCTTCCAATCCTTTTTCCATTTGCCTTGGTGGTCATACCTTCCCTTGTAATTTGGTTTCCTAAAGAATTTCTTTTTCCTATAAAACCTTTTGAATCTCCTGGCTATTTGAGCCATCTCATCATCACTGTCAGAATCATTCTCACTTTCCTCACTGCTTGAACTTTCATTGATAGCTTGAAGCTTTTCCTTATCATTATTCTTTGAGGTTGTAGTCTTGAAGGCAATAGACTTCCTTTTAGGTTCATCATCTTCTTCTTTATTTACTTTAAGCTCTTCTTCATACATCATCAGCTTACCAATTAATTCCTTGACAGGCATTGTTCCAATGTCACAGGATTCTCTAATGGAGACAGAGGTTCCTCTCCATCTTTCAGGTAGACATGTCAAAATTCTCATGATTTGTTCCTTTGCTGGAACATCCTTTCCCATAGAAGTCATTGTATTGACAATTTCATTGAACCTGAGATACATATCAGAAATGGGTTCATCAGGCTTCATCTTAAAATTATCATACTTAATAGTATAGGTATTCAATCTCATCTCCTTAACATTTGTTGTTCCTTCATGAGAAACATCTAAGGTATCCCAGATTTCAAAAGCAGTTTTACATACAGAAATTCTATTAAACTCTTCATCTACTAGAGCACAGTACAGAGCATTCATAGCTTTACAATTGTTATTGTAAGCAGTCTTTGTAGGTTCATCCCAAGTAGATCTAGCAGTAGTGGGAATTTTGTATTCAGCTTCAATGGAAGTCCAAATATCAAAACCTATGCTTTCTAGATGAATTTTCATTTTCAGTTTCCACTAAGCATAATTAGTTCCATTGAAGAAAGGTGTCCGGTTAGTAGCAGCACCCTCAAGTCTATTATCCATGATATTACAAAAAAGAATTTTAAAGAGATAAAAATTTAGAAATAACAGAAATTTTAAGAACTTTAAAATACAACTAATATCACAGTTCAAAAGCAGAGTACTTTTAGAGAGTATTTAATCCTCTGATACCAAGTGTTGGTCGGAGTGGTTTACTCAAGAGGGGGGTGAATTGAGTACCAATTAAAATTTCTGTAATTAAAAATAGTGTCTTAAAGACCCCCAAATAAAATAATAAATTAAACTGTAGTGAATTTATATTAAAGTAGAGGTTCTGTCAGATTCTCAAGGGATTGATTAATTCCCAGTTAATCAACACATGAGTGTGTGATTATCTTTTGAAACTAACTTACTAATCCACACTTAACATAAGCACTTGCTAATTTAATTATCAAAGTAACTTTAAAAAAACAGTATTGGTTTTAAAGTGATTAGCAGCGGAATAAATCTTTGAAAGAGATGGCACAACAGTGTAACCAAGAGGTTCAGTCTCAAGCCGAGACTTAGTCCTCTCAAAAGTTTATGTAAAAAAGATCCACACCCTGGATTGGGGTTCAACAGTTTACAACTGTCCAGGTCCAAGACCTCTACCACTGTTCTTCGTGGGAAACAGTACAACAGTAACCAGCTGTCCAGGTCACACACGACCTCTACCACTGTTCTTCGTGGGAAACAAAGAATGAAAGAGTTTGGTAAGGATTTAAAAATCCTTTAGTTTGAGTACAGGAGATAGTGTATGTGTTAGATACAGCAGATAACACACACTGCTCGAAAAGAATGGTAATAAATCACAGAACAAGAGATGTAGAGTTTAGAAATGGTTCTGGTGATTGCAGTATAGCTCTGGACTTCTTCAGATTCGATCGCAAGTGAGTTTGAGTCCTCTTCTCGTTTCTATTTGAGAAACAGAGTGTCGTATGCTCCAGGTTCACAGGTAGTGAGAATGTAGTCGATGAAGTTATTCTTGTATGCACAGAACACTTCTCGAGTATGCTTGATTGTCTATGAGCTTCTCTGTGTTCTTCTCGTGCTTGTGTCGTTTTTTTGGTATATTGGATGCACCACACTTTTCTGGTTCGCTTCTTGTTTTGTTTTTCCTTCACACGTTCGCCTTTTTCTGGTATGTAGTCTTCTCGTATTTATCTCCCATCAGGGGACAGAAAAGATTTCTTTTCAGCAGGTATGAGGTACGGGTTCCTGACATCCGACAACCTTTATCAGATATTTGACAAATCATTAAAATATATGATATGACCGTTAGATAGATTAAATATAGGAAATAAAGAAATTCAAACAGTGAGTTGAGTGATCGGTAGGTAATCAGCATCGGTAGCTTGAACATTGGTAGCTTGAACATCGGTAGTTCGATGTCATTAGTTGCTTTGACTCTATCGGTGGCTCTATGCGTCGGTTGGTACATTCTTGTATCAGTGACTTTGTTTATCGGTAGCTCCATGCGTCGGTAGGTACATGCATCAGTAGATCATATGCATCGGTAGCTCCATGCGTCGGTAGCTATGAGTCTGTATCGGTAGCTTCGTCCATCGGTGACTCTTATTCCATTGGTAGCTATTTATAATTACACCGGTAGCTCTACGTTTGTATCGGTAGCTGTCTGTAAGTCAGTAGCTTATACTTATAAGTACATCGGTAGCTCTGTGTTAAGTCTATCGGTAGCTGTCTGTCGGTAGACTAAGTCTATCAGTAGACTGGTTACCGGTAGCTCTTTATCAGTAGCTATAGACAGATTACTTATCTGTTTTATGCAGAACACATCTGATTGTGTTAGAATCAATTTATAACTTGTATAAACATGGATAAATGAGGATTAACATATTTCAAAGACTATTTTAAAGATTATTATTGGTTTGATCATAGATTTGAAAGAATTAAAGTATAGATCAATGATACTTAAAAATATCACATAGAATGAAAACATAATTGGGATTTTCAACACAAATGAATACATGATTGAGATTATCAAAACAGGTGAGGTCAACACCATTCATTGAATTTTTCAAGTTACATATTTTTAAAATTTACTTCTCCATCACATCACATATACATTAAACTATAAACATTATCATTATAAATTTAATTTAAGTTATCATAAATCATATATAAGGTTTCTCATATTTGAGTTATTAAATAAACCCATGTAAATCTGCAACAGTCATCCATAATAATAGAAACATGCATATTTCCTCAATGGATGATTGAATAATTAGGACCCAAAGATCATGATAAACCAACCGAATTGGTCTAAAAGAATTCATTTTCTTTATCATTCTAAATATATTTTTTTTAATATCACATATATGGATCAAAATCAAGATAATTTTCAACCCCGAATTCTGATAACTATAAACTATTTGTTTCATTAAAATCATTTGTAGATACCTACCATTTACCTGTCAATGTACATTTTCCAAAGGATATTATCTATCATTACAATATTAATATACTTTTCAGGTTGAACTATTAGTTTCACTTTTTTAATAGTATAAATATTCTTATATATGTTAGTGGTAAATTGTATATAATAATATTTTAAAATGACAACATTATCATTCTAATATTAAACATTCATTCGATAATCATATATTTGAGAAACGATTATATGTTGTAAGACACCACATATGAAATTATTAATTGTATCAGAATTCGATATTCTAATATCACAATAACCCTTTTATCATGACTTTTTAATTTTTTTTAAAGTGGGCAATTCCTGCATCACACCTATTGTAATAAAAATTGATGGGACTTAAATCATATGAATGGAGAATCCATATTTTATGTTCCATTAATCTTGAATGAGATCTGTAAGGTACATATCTCAAAATGATGTTGTAGAACATTTTTCAAGCCATATTACATTGGGTTTAGCCATATTATTCATTCTATTTTCAATATGCATACAAATATTAACCATTTATTGATATCAATTTAAGGATAAATTATTTTCAAAATACAGTCTTTATTTTTTCCCATACTCTATATAAATTTACAATGGTATTTAATACAATACATTCCCTTTATCATGTATCCAAAATAAGTATTAGTAGGATTACCACATTGTCTATTTTCTATATTAATATTTATATACAATTGTGAAAATTTTCTATGATAACTAGAACCACTTCTATTTCTCTTCAAAAAAATATCAATAATATATAATCATAAATTTCTATTTAGGTAATAAAATATTAAATGATTTACATTAATCTTTCAATTTTTTCCTTAACAATTACAGTCAACTTATGAAAAACAACTAATTCTTCAAAATAATTTTCATTTGATCTAAAAGTAATGCCATTATGTTTCTCATTATCATAAGGAAATATGTTGGTTTACTCAACCTATTTTTTATTTATTCATTTGAGTTAAATATGTTAGTATAAAATTAGTTTGAAATCTAAATACAGATTTTCAATATTTATATTTATTTCATCAATACTATGATTTTTATATTTAGATTTATGATTTTATAACTAGAATTAGAACTAGAATCACTAATGTCATTTGTGGTTTCCTTGAAAAATGATAACATATCCCATCTCATTTATGTATTCTTCATATGAATTATGTTCCTCCATAAATCAACCATTTATGTTCTTGAATATTTTTTTCCATTTAATCATTCATCAATATTGTTGAATCTATCTTGGTATTTCCTTTTCTTTTCAATTATTAACATTTTTTAAATTATATATTAACATTGGAGTAATAAATACCATTATTATTTCCCTTTTTATCTTATATTGATGAGTATTTTCAAAATCTTCTTTTGAAAACATTATTTTATTTTATAAATTTATATATTTTTTCACATGTTGAGCTACTACTTAATTTCCACTACCTTATATCCTAGAATTAGAAGAGTTAGATATAAGAAAAAACATAAATTTGTAGGATACCCATTTAGTTTTTCTAGTTTCTTATTCATATTTATTCATTTACACTAATTCATATTATATAAGTTAAGAAATGATTTTTTAAAGTTTATACCCCATGATGTTTTTTTATTTCATGATGTTTCTACCTTATTGTTATCTTAATTTTGGTGAAGTTATCAAATAAATCCTCTAACAATAACATCATTAACCAATACCTATATAAGAAAATTCATCCCATTCAAAATTCTTATGAATCTATGGAACATCTAGTTAGAAATAAAAATTTCTCCCTTAATGAAATATTTATATGAATCTCCTAAAATTTCTATATATTTTATTTTATTTTCATCATTCTATAATGATTAATGTTCAAAATTAACAAAATATGATGATATTTACTAGATGAAAATACCAGGAAAAGCATATTTCTACTTAAAATAGAATAAATAATATTAATGATCTCATAATTGAGAATATACATTGTTTCTTTATTAACTGTGATATAATTAGGGTTTGATTCTCAACATTTATATTTTTTAGTATTACTCCAATGATCAACTATTAATTTCATGAGGTTGATTTCTATATTATATTTTTTTGTAAGAGGATTTATTTGTTTCAAATAATGATAGTTTATAAGAAATCTAATTATCATGTGAACCATGAACTTTTATCTAGAAATACCATTCCATTACCATATTAACTCAACCAAAATGTTAATGATTATAATATATCTAAAAAACTCCAATTCATTCATAGTAGTTATAGAGGAACCAATTAAAATAAATAGAGTACCTTGGAGAACAATTGTTTAATTTATAATATAGATGGTGATGTGTCAAGTGAGGGGTGAATTGAATGAATTTGATACATAAAATAAATTTCAAAAAATTCAGAACAATTGAAATTTTTGTAGTAGTTCATATTAAAAAAAAATCCTACGCAAACTATTCAAACCCCTATACTCCATGGTTGGTATGGTACTGACAAAAATCAACCTTAATTTTGAAGGGCACTCACAACACTATTAAAACCAATCATTCTATTAGAATAAAAAAACAAAACAAACTGAATTTGTAAGGTGATTCACAACCAAATTACCAACATGTAACCTTTATGGAGGTATATCCAAAAATAAATTTCTTTTTTAAGGGAATATAAAAAAATACAAACATAGCTCATTAGAATAAATATAAAAATAAATTATGAAACACAAAACCCTCCAAAAAATATGTAGGTGATCAGTTGTAATTTATTATATAGATTTTAATTATGAATCCACATGATGATGTTTTTTAGGTATTGTAGGATCAAGCCCATCATGATCATTAGTTCCCATATGTTTTTTGAATTTTTATTCCTTATATATATATTATTTTTGTTTATCACTCATTCTAAATGGCCTATAGCTCCAAAAAAAAATTTATACATTCTATATTATATAAATATTGATTAGAAAATTATTATAATTCAAAGAGAACATAATAATAATGTTACTCTATATTTTTACGATGATTGAAACCATTAAAATATACGTTAAATAAAAAATATACATTCCAAAATTTAATCATTGAATAATGAATTAATTAGAGTTGACTATTCCTTTAGTAAGATCTTAATCTCCATTGAACTACATCAAAATAGACACATATTAATCAACATTTAGACATTTAATTATCACTAAAATATTACAATAAAACACATTCAAAAAAATAAAACATTTTTATTATTATAATCAGTGATATTGATTATCATTGTGTTAAAATATAATCCATTATGTGAACATATATAAAATAATATTACCACTACAATCCATACATGTTTCACTAATTAATTATGATCTTATCGATTTTCCTGATTGAATAATTATTCAAATGAAAATGAAAACCATTCTTCAAAATTTTTTATGTTTTAAAATATCAATATTTTAATTCTTATAAGTAATTTTTAATAAGGTATAATTAACACTCTTTAAATTATTATCAACACTTTACAATAATATAAAATTATTAAAATGTTACCAAATATGTTAGAGTTTCACCAGTAAATGTAAACTTAATATGAACTTCTCCTTGTATCCATAAGTGTAATATCTTCAAAACATAAGAGTAATCATTTTTGCAGGTTGTAATAGTCATATAATAATTAATATTTAATATTCCAGAGTAAATAACAACTAAAACCGAAATATGTATGATTTATTTTAATTAATTTAAAGGAACATCACATCATGACATTTTAAATGAAATAGTGACACATAATTAATAAAAAGAATCATTTCTAGCGGAAAAATAGATTCTACATGTATATACTTAGGTAATTTTAAATGTATTCTACATATGATTAACAAGTCAGTTTTCCAGAGTAACTTAATCTAAAAATATAATCACAACCTCTCATTTGAAGTGTCAAATAAATATAATTCTAAAAAAATATAAATATTAATATATAATTTCAAATGTAATAAAGGAATGAAAGAATAAAAATGAGAATAATTAATGATTAATTTAAATAATAAATACCATACTTTTTTCATCTAAAGCTTCATTATGATTAGAAAATTATTAATAAATACATAAAAAAATTTATCAACTACGAACGCAAAATAAATATAAATTAGTTAGTATTTTTTAAAAAATAGAAGACCTCAAATATTGTTAAGGAGTTGTTAATTATCAAAATATGAAAAAATAGAGATACATAAATGAGTCACTCGTGATAAGAGAAAGGGGAATAGATCATTGCTCAAATCATAATTAAAATTACCTCTAAAACATTGTTTATCAAGGGAGTTCAAGAATGTAAGAAGGGGAGATGATACCAATAATAATGCCTCTTTTAATTTTTTTCTTCCTAAAACCAAAGGGTTTTGATATAGAAAATATTGTTTTTCCATAAAATAAAACAAAAATAGATTGGAGTCCCATTGTATCAAGTCTAAGGCATCTTTAGTGAAATTAATAACTTCTGAAGGTCCTTTTTATCATAACACAATCATATTAATTAAAAATAATATCTCTAAAAAACAACCAAAAACACATAACCTCTCTTTAAAGCATGGTCTAAGGATAAACACTGGAATTCCCCTCCTATAGTAAGAATCCTGATAACTTAATCGAGTTTCTTCTTGGTGAGACACATACACCATGGAATATGATTTCCCCCTCACATAGATATCACTTCTTAGCCACTTACGTTGTCCTATCGTCTAATATTACATTAGAATTTAGTAATATATATCCCCTTAAAAACACTATAACACACTATTTATGGTGTCATCCACCTCTTTCATAAAAAACGACCAAACTAAATCCGCAGGGACATGACATAGTCTACCACATTCATAAAAAAAATGTATCGTCACCCTTAAACAATGGTATAAATCCTTAATATTTTAAAATATCTACATCCTACATCAAAAAAATCATCCCAAATCTAATAATAACTCCTCCAATATTTAGTAAATTAATTTTATATCCACAAAACGATCTGATTAATTTCTAACAAGACCTCGTGGTTATATATCCTCTCTGAAAATACCAATATGAGTCCCTATTCTCAAAACATGGATAATTTAGGACCTTAAATTTAAAATTATATAGATTTCAAAAACTTATAATATCACATGTCATTAAAAAAATCCACACTATTGAACTTCTCTTCACTTTGAGGTACCCAATAATTACTTATAACATCATGTTCTAAATTTGAAACTGATATCACTCCACAGTCACAATTCCATACCAATTCGGGTGTATCCCAAAACACAACACAGTTATTCACGATGCACTAACCTTCCCTTGGAAGCACCTAGTTTCATCCTAAAATTGGATATTTTAATCCCAATGGATCACCTGATACAATTTATACATCATCACATATAATTTTAAAAAAATCAATCAATCTTCCATAACATAAATTTTTCTAAAACAGTGAACCTATAACACCAACACATCATAACCTTAATATTATAATGCTATAATACCTTCTAAAGGAATTATTGGAATATACAATCATGAACATTCAATAATAAATCATATAATTAGTGTAATTCAATGGATTGATAATCAACTAAATGAGTCTATTTAATACTCTATCAATGAGCATTGATAAATCCTTGATATTATCCACTCTTATTAAAAAATAACATTTTACATAATTAATCATTTATAACATTGAAAATTATATAAAATAATAGTTAAATTTTAATTCTAGTTTTTACCAGAGTACCATATGGAATTTATATGCTTGCACACTAGCATCTTGAACATGATCTAAATTACTCCAAAATCAGTTCCACCATATTCCAACCCATATAATAAGAGTTTCATTCACTAGGGACTAATTAAATTCACCCCATTATAGTACAATCCATATTTGTATCCTTCTAAACATGTGTACTCGATCTCTATATCTTATTCCATATTCATTACCAAATGTAGTGACTAGATGTATCCAATCGACTCATACCAATGAACTAGTAAAAAATTATCTCCATTGAAAATATGAGGTAATTAAGTAACTCATCCTTTTAAAATAAAAAATAATCCATTCACACAAGGGTAACACATTTATTAAGATAATGGTACACTCTCAACCATACGAAATACATCATACCACTCCCAAAACAAAACGCTAAACAGATTCCAAAATCACTCACATGTCATTCCTCTTAATCAGGGATGATATCATCCAGAACAACACTTAGTAAGACTCATTCTCTTGATTACACCAGTATGATTCTTTTTTCCAAAAGTGAGTTAACACACAGATGTTCCCTCTCCCATATTTTACCTATTATAACTCAATACATGTATTAATTTATTTCCAAATTCCTAAAAAATATTTTGATTCCACACATAGTATACCTTATCATGTTCTAGTACATTTTAACTCTCTAATTGATATCTATTATCACTGTAGATGGTACAACCCAAATCACCTATCTAAACCAAAATCTGCCTTACCATTAGGCATGTCACTGATCCCATATGTCCTATAACTTTAGTCAAAATCAATCTAATCTAAATGAATTATTGCTTATAATCCCATATCACCAAATATTACAACATCAATAACACTTCATACAGTCACATATTATCAAACCTAGTCTTATGTTCAAATTCAGTTACCCATTCAACTTTGTATGTCGACACAAAAACCCAAAATCTATCAATGGGATTTTTACCCCAAAAAACCTAAGGCTTATATCATTTATTGATGTCAACCTCATGACCACCAGTCACTACACATTTTCCCAAAACAAAAATATGTCTTACCATACTCCACACATCCAAAAATTTATCAACTAATATCACCTTTATTTATCCTATTGATTACTTAATTCAAACAATACAACAAAAAATCCCACTAATCCTGGATTTGAAACATGATCAGGATACTGACATCTATATATTCATTATAAATGATAATCCTAGGAATGTCACATTATATTCTCCACCCCTTCAATTATATTCAACTCACCAAGGAAACTGATTCAAATTCTAAACTATATATCTTGAAAAATTACAATTTCCAAACCACCACTATGGAATTGAATCCAAAATAAACCAGTTGAAGATATCCATGATCCTTCCTCACACAAGGTCTATATAATCACAGTTATATGATCCCTATGTAAGGATCATCATAACCTATAATCATAAAAAACCATAATACATCATATTAGAAATGAAAAAACAATATATATAGTAATATACTATATAAGACAGTAAGGACACTTTGAAATTGTAAATCCTATATCATATCTAGGCCATCAATCACACACACAGGCATGAATTTCACATAAAACATTGGTACCATGTATGATTCATGTACACACATCTCATGCCACAAAAAAATAGAGTAAACCACAAATAATTTTTACAAATCATGATATAAATATTGAATAAATATATCAACTATAATAGTGTATACCAAAACTAAAATCCCATAAAATAGTTAACCTGGACATACCATAGGGATGTTATCCATGAATCACAAGTCTATGATATATCTCAAACTCCAACTCATTATTTTTATTCTACAGTCTTGTCCTCAAATAGAAATACAAATAAAAAAATTATTTGATGCCATTCATTAACTCATTTGACACAATCACATGAATAAGACCAATCTAGTAGAACTACAAGGACTCAATAATGGCTCCTTGTATTACAGAGGCATCCAAATTGATTTGAGATACATTATTAAATGTTGGGAAGATTGTAATATGCATATCATATCAATCAATAACAATCAAATATCTAAACAGTTCCCACTATCACATATCAAATTACCCATATTGAATCTATACTAAAAAGAACATTATAATAAAAAACATAGACTATTCTAAAAAAATCAATAATTTAAGACATGTAGTCATATATCCAAACAGATGAACCATATGTCCAATAATATATAAAAACAAAAAAAACTTATATATGCTCCATTATTGACCCTAAGCGTCACCTCACCTCAAACCCATCTCTAACTGTCTCTAACACGATATTGTTACCATCTAAAATGGAACCTGACCCGGTATATGACTAGGGCCAAATAAAATTTTTCTATCTCTTTGGGCTGTAAAAAGTGAATGGGCATCAGGAAGAAGTATTTGGGAACGATTTACTAGAGTTTAGAATCATTAAACAACCAAAAAACAATAAATAAACTGAATTTAAAAATTTTGTCCAAACAAGACATTAATAAAATTCCAAACTAAAAATATCTAGTTTCAGAGAAATCCATAAAGAGCCACAACTAAATAGTAGCTTCATCTAAAACTCTAGAACCACCCCATGGCAAGGGTCCATCATCCCCAATCCTCTTCTACAACACTACATCAATGATGGAAGCAAACAACATGAACCACCGCATTTAAGGACCATTCCCTTACCTATGTCAAATATAACCATGTATACATACACCAAAATGTGTAATTAGGGTGTGTTCCTTAGCCAAATAAGATTACACCCAAAAATATATCCTATTATAAACATTTCAATAAAATGAAATCTTTCAGGTTTTATAAACAATAATGCCAGAAATAATTTCAAATAGATGCAACATTAAATGATTTTTTTTCAAAAATTCTACATTAAAAATGAACACTTTTAAATAAAACACACATGGTAATGGTTTCACCAAAAAAACACATTTTATTTCGATGGAATGTAAAAAATATCCTAAGAGCACTAGTCACGGGAACACCTCTAGGCACTAGCAATTTGTGGGCCCCTAGGTACATCACATCTCGGTGGAAAAGAATCCATAATCAATATCCATATCATGAAAAAGACACTAGTACAGTAAAATAAAATGTCCTAGTGGACCCAAACATCATCAAAATTTAGTTACTGTTATAATCATCAAACTTTCTATATGAAGCATTAATGATACCACTCCAGATCACTACCATACTAGTCCTAGTTTTCTCACCTTGATACCCAAGTATCCCTCTTTGTTCTCAAATAGGTTCCATATATTAATGCATACTATTTTCACATAAAAACCTATTATGAAACATACACACACCAAATAGTATCATACATTCCTTTTCCCCCATTGTGGGACTCAATAAACCATTCACAGTTTTCATAAAAAAACATCTACTAGAAAAACAAGATTTTTCACACCAAATCTGATTATTATTTTTTAAATGCCAAATTTACACTAATGCCATACACAACTAGTTTTTTAAGCCCAAAAAACATTTAATAAATCAATTACATGGATCACCATATTATACAATATTGAATACATAAGAAAAATACCCATTTTCATGTCAAATTGAAACATTAAAATTAAAATCTCAATCAACACTACCAAAAATGGATTTCGCACCACACCCAAAGAATAGAAAATATTCTAAACAAGTCAAAAATAAATATAAATTCATCCATTAATGTCTACACATTGAATCACCAACCTAATATATAAAAACCCCAAATCCTTGTGTGAAACCTCAACCGCACCACCACCACACTACAAGGGAGTGAAAATGAACCTAAATCGACAATATTGGACCAAGAAACCCAAAATAAATTCATATGTTCGAATTACTAACTTTAGGACATTTGGAACATCTACAAAGTTGGATTAAACCCTATAGAAATGGAATAAAATCAAAGGAAGAATCAGTTGAAAAAAGTTGTATTTTTTCCGACTAAAACCATTTCAAAAATGGATTCCAAGAGAGATAGAAGAATGAAGAAATCCTTATATGTATGAGAGGAATGAATGGGAGAATAAATGGATTAATTATGGTTAGGAATGAAGGGAAAAATTAGAGTTACAAATTTTTTTTATTGACCTGGACCCATGTGGACAGTTTGGCTGCACATTTTAGTAAATCGTGAAGGAAAATAGTGAGGCTTGGTCTAGCCACCAAAAACCATCCTTTTCATACAGAATTCAATGGGAAACTTGGGGGACCTTCTGGGAATGTTAGTAAATGAATATAATATAATAATACCTTAAATAAGGACATGGTGGTGTTAATTCTCCCCTCACAGGAAAACATTTTGCATTGGAATGTCAACCCGGAGCTTGATCGGAAAACCGGAATTGCTACTCTTGCTTGAACAAAGACTTATAATACCCAATAATTTTCAAATAATTAACACGATTACCAATGAACCATAAAATTGGAATCTACTTCCCTCGAAGAACCTTCTCTTGGGGATCCATTGTAAACATCGGTCACTCAAACAATCAGAAATAGTTTTCTATCACCAATTCGTCATAGTTAAACATGTGAGATGGGTCCATATTTTCATTCTTCAACTAGGAGACATAGAATATACCATGAATATATGTCAAAAGAGAGTTAAAAGGTATTCATTATTCCACCTTTCCAATTCTCTCGGTGATCTCCAAAGGTCTGACATACCATGGCGTTAGCATTCCCTACTTTCCCAAATGAAGATGGCCCAAATGAGGGGGAACCTTCAACAATACCCAATAAAACATATAGAAATCAAGGCCTAACCAACTAAAGTATTCATAGGATTTGTAGAAACTATGTACTTTCAATAACTACTTCCTGATCAACTTGACCTTCTCAGACGTCTCTTGCACATGGCTCAGTCCCAGTAGTGAGGTCTCACCTACACAGCCCAACACAAGGGAACTGAAAAATCAGACCATAGAGAACCTCAAAAGGATACATTAAAATAATGGATTGGTAACTATTATTATACAAAAACATGACCAATACTAAATCGATATACCAATAACCAACAATTTCCAAGACAAATGCATAGATCATGTCTTCTAGAATCTGATTTGCCTGCTCTGTCTGACCATCCGTCTAAGAATGGTATGGTGTGCTCATCTTAATCTATGACCCAAAATCCATCTAAAGGCCTTCCCAAAACCAAGAGGTGAAGTGGGGGTCTCTATCTGACACAACTATTGATGTAACAACATGAATCCTTACCACCTCATGAATATACAATCATCCTAACTCATCCACATTGGTTGTATCTATGATCAGAATGAAGTGGGATGATTTGGTCAGACGATCAATCAATACCCATATGGAATTCATACCCCAACGTGTATGAGTTCAGATAAAAAATAAGTCTGTGGAAATCTCATCCCACTTGCATATAGGAATGGGTAACGGCTGAAGCAAACTAGAGGTCCTTGGATGCTCTGCTTTCTTTTGTTGACATGTATAAAATCTTGAAAAGAAATCACCTATATCACTCCTCAAACGTGGCCACCAGAACTACTGATAAACATCATAGTACATTCTGGTAGCTTCAGGTGGAATGACCCACTAATAATAGTGGTTATCCTACATCACTCCTTCCATAGATACATCAGTACCACTGAACTTCCCTTTAATCATAGGATTCCCTTAGGAGACAAAGACCAATCATATGTCATATCTCTACCATGAAGAAACTACATCAACTAGTGACATAGATCACAATTGGACTGCTCCGACAAAATCAACAACAAAATTGAAGGGGTCAATTGAAACCATTTCTAGAAAGGCACATCCACTATGCCCCTTGGTCATCACATCCATCTAAGAAAACGTTCACATCAAAGTCCACTCATCACTAGACTTTATCAAATCCCACACTGGTACTCTTCTACTCAAGGAATCGTCCACCATATTATCTATTCCCATGGTATAGATGATAATAAAGTCAAACCCCTTTAAATATTCCATCCACTAGCGCTTCTTAAGATTAATATCCTTCTACAAGAAATGAAAGGCTAAACTCTTATGATCAATGTAGACCACAAAATTCACCCAAAATAGGTAGTGACACCTTGTCTTCAAATCATGAATCACCACTACTAACTCCAAGTCATAGTTTGGGTAATTATTTTCACATTTTCAGAGTTTTTGAGATTCATAAGCCATCACGTGATCACCCAACATAATAATACACCTAACACCTATACCAAATGCTTCGAAAAATAGTAAATATCCCTTTATAGATCCCAAAAATATCAATACTTGGGCTCAAGAAATTTGCAGATTCATATCCTCAATAAATTCCTAACATTCTAGGTCCCATTAAAGCTCCCCCCCTTTCCTGGTGTACTAGGTAATGGGTGAAACAGGCCAAGTGAAATCCCAAAAAATGTCCAATAGTAACCTTCCAGGCCAAGGAAAATACTAATATGGAATGCAATCCCCGACTACTCTAATGAAATAATTACATCAATCTTTTCAGTGTCCACCAAAACCCCATGCTCTGAGATCACATGGTCCAATAACATCACTTCCCTGATCAAGAAGATGATATTGTACAACATTGTATAAATGCGATAATACCAAAGAGTTCCCATAACCATCCAAATGTGATACTTATTCACTTCCTTAGATCCATAGTAAACCAGAATATCTTCTAAAAATACCACAAAAAGGAGTCTAGATACTGGTGGAACACCATATTTATGAGTTCTATAAATCCCTATAAAACAATAGTTAATATAGTGGACATGACCAAGTACTCAATGTGGAAGTACCTACATCGGATTGATATCATCAGGATATCAGCTTCTCTCACCTTAACATGGTTGTGACTTGAATTCAAATCTATTTTAGAAAACCCCTTTTCCCCCTTAATCTAGTAAAACAATCATCTATTAGTGGAAATTGATACTAGTTATTGATGGTAACCTTTTTCAGCTTCCGGTAATCAATTCATTGATGGACCGATATATCGATTTTATTTGAAAAAGAATCATATCTAGCCCAAGGAGAGATGATCGGGAGAATGAATACATTGGATTCCAAATCAACCAGATGTATCTTTAGTTCCCTCAACTCAGTGGGGGAATACAACATGAGGGAATAGATATAAGATGTATTCCCAATGCCAAATTAATTGACAACTCCCCATTCCCCTCTAGGGGAATGCCAAAAATGTCATCTGGAAATACCTTTGGGAACTCATCCACTATATGAGGTATTCCACCCTCAAGATCCTGACCATTGTCCCATGGCTTGAGAGACGATAACTATAATATATGATTCCCAAACTCTAGGAGTAGAGGTCCTACACGACTCAAATGAGTATTGAAGACCATGAGCCCCCCTCCATCTCAACCCATTGATGCACACTTAAAAGTGGATCAGCCAATAACTTCTGAGGATTACGTCAAAAGGGTCCATATCCAAGACCAATAGGTCCCACTCCATCTCAACCCATGACACAAAATGTGCACAAGATGGGAACCTGAGACCTTGCTCCATATTCTTACCCAACGACATCACCAAATCCTTTACAAAGTACAACAACTCAGTTGGAAAATTCATAAAGTTCACAATACTGGTGGATATAAAAGAAATAGAAGCACCATAATCAATAATAATTAAATATATAGATGATTCAATCCAAACAGTGCGTCAAAATATCAATGGCCCTACATCCAACTCCGCTAGTGCCTGAACCACCACATGAAGATGCCTAGCCTTTGATTGAGAACAACCACTCACCCGTGGATCTAAGATAAACTAGCTATTCCATGAAGACAATTTGAACCTGCCACTATGGAATCCAATACGAGAACCCCATACTATATGTATCTAACTAAACTAGCACTCCCCTAGAATCTAAGGATCCTTCCCCACTCTGGAGTGGGCATGAAACTTTGCAAAAGCATTGAAAGTGTCCCATATATTCACACTGATCACAAGTCTTCAGATGAGATGTACATGATGTTTGGGTGTGACCTGGACTCCTACACTTGTGGACCACAACATAAATCATAACAAAATATATAGATGGGAACTATTTGGGAGGATGACCTAAACTACCACATCCCTTCATCCCTTAATCCTCTTTCTTCTTTTTCATTTTAGATGATATAGCACTTCCCATTGTAGAAATAACTCTATAAAAACTAGAATTTCCATTCTGTTCAATCTATATAATAAAATAATGATCGACCACCTCAGACAAATTTCTCAGTTTGAACAAGAATACTTGAGAGTAAATTTATGGTAATATCCCCTTCTCAAACATTTGAGCATTGAAGGGCTCATTAAAAACAATATTAGGTGTATACCACAATAGCCCAGAAAAATGGTTATTATATTCCAATATTGATTGATCTCCCTGGGAAAGATCCATGAACTCGTGGTATTTTTCATAGTCTAGGTCCTCAGGAGAATACTACTCATTGAAGATGGACTTGATGTCTTTCCATCCCATCCACTCATTCATCCCAATTTGAAGCACTGTTTCCCACCAAAAGTGACTAATATCCTATAGATAAATGAATCACATGTCATCCTTAACTTCTAATATTCTTCTAGGAACTAAAACATATGGTCTATCTTCTTGGTCCATTTCTCTTCACCTTGAGGTTACGAGCTACCTCAGAATGAAGAGGGATTATTATTCAGGAACTCTGGGGATTTATCCTTCTTGGAACATAAATTTTATTCTGTGGGTAGAGTGGGAGCAGGAACCGCTCCATACCTCAGATCAAGTCTTTCCCAAAGAATAACTTTAACTGTCTGTTTATTTATCATGGATGGGGAAATCTCTCCAGCTTCCTCTCATGGGAACATGAGAGCATTTCAGGGAGACATGTTTTTGAAAAATACAACAATCACAAGAGAAATCATTAGTACAACAGTTCTAAAAAATTTCAGCAACTTCATCAAATATAAATAAATAAAACTCAACATAATATTAAAATAAACAACTACTTCACTCCAACATAATGTCTATGTTCACTCTACAGCCTTCATGTCCCACCTAGAAGAGAAGTCAAACAAACAATCCCAACATCCCATGGCAACTCGAGGTCTATCACGAGAGGTGTATTCTAGGAACCCTACTCACATCTAGAACTCCAGGACCTGATATTACTAGATAATATCTAACCAAACGCATCTAAAATAATAACATAAACCAAAGAAATTAACCTACATTTGATACCATTTTTCCTTGAACTATATCTGGTCTCCATCTAAACCGGAACCTGACTAGTCCTTGGCAGGGGCCTAAAAAAATTACCTATCCCCACAGTCTGTTAGAAGTTCCATTGTATCATGAATAAGTGTTTGGTAATGATTTTCCTTAGTTTAGAATCATTGAACAACTAAAAAAAACTTAATCTAATAATTATGTACAAACAAGCCTTTAATAACATTCATAACTGAAATACCATGTTTTAGACAAAGAAAAAGAGGAAAAAACTCAAAATTCTCAGCAATTACAACTCTATAACCACCCACGGTACGTGGCCACCTTCCCCAAGCCTTCTCTATAACACACCCTCATGGATGGAAGCTAACAACCGGAACTGTAACCTCTAAGGACCATTCCCTTACCTATATTAAACATAACCATCCTCACATACACCCAAAGGTGTATGTAGGGTGCTAGCCTAATACCATTAGGATTCTACTGAAAATGATTCCATTTTATAAAAATTTCATGAAAATTAATTCTTTTATATTTTATAAACAAGTATACTAATGACAATTTCAATGAATTGAAACTTTATATGAAATCGGTTTTCAATAATGGTTCTTTAAGGAATGAAGCATTTTAATTAAAAAACTGATGATACTAGTTTATGAATAAAAAACTATATTCCACAATTATGTAAAAAAAATACAAATAGAACAATTCATAGGAACAACCATAGGCAATAGCTACTTTGGGGTCCGTAGGTACATCAAATCGTGGTGGAAAAGAATCCATAATAAATAGCCGTATCGTGCATGAGACACTGAAAGGGGAAACCCCAGTGGACTAGTGGTCCCTAAAATAATAAAAATTTAATTATTGTTTTACTATTCAAGCATTTAATGTGAAATAGGGTTGATTCCACTCTATATTACAACCATAATAGTTCTAGTTAGCCAATATAGATACCATGATTTCAGTTTTTGTGATCAAACAATATCCACATGTTAAGTAATACCATTACCACATAAAAACATGTCTTCTTAAACCTACACACACCAAAAAATACCAAACATTCCTTTTCCCCTTTTTGTGACTCAATAAAACATTAATAATTTCCTTAAAACAACTTCATGTAGTAAAACAAGGATTTTCACACTACATCAATATAAAAACCATCAGTCAAGGGAAAATGTACACCAATTCCTTGCCCAACTATACTTTTCAGCACATATAGAGTTTAATACAAAAAATTACTGGATAAAAAATAACCCCAAATGATACAATAGTGAATACA
Source organism: Viscum album (assembly GCA_963277665.1). Classification (NCBI taxonomy): domain Eukaryota; kingdom Viridiplantae; phylum Streptophyta; class Magnoliopsida; order Santalales; family Viscaceae; genus Viscum; species Viscum album. Next base: position 698,066 of record CAUJRU010000332.1, on the reverse strand, counting down.
TAAGAAAAACACACATTTTCATGTTAATTTACGTCTTTAAAATTAAACGCTCAATCAATGCTACCAAAAATGACAACCATAACACATAAAACGATATAAAACATGGTAAAAAGGTTAAAAAATATTGATAAAGTCATCCATGAATTTCTACACATGGTCTAACATACCATATTTGTAAAAACCCCAAATCCTTGCACAAAACATGAGGCACACCACCAATGAACCACAAGGGAGTGAGAACGAACCTAAATCAATAAGATTATATGATTAAAACCAAATATCAAACTATAGGTTTGATTCCCAAGCTATTGGACATTTTTAACTTTATGAGAGGTGATGTAAACACTATAGAAATGGAATAAAAACAATGGTCTAAGCACTTACCTGATAAATCATGATGTTTTCCCCACCAAAACCCCTTCAAAAATGGATTTTACGAGAGCTTGAGGAATCTTGGAAGAATTAGATGGATGAGAAGATTGAATGGGGGAAGAATGGGGAACATTGGGGATATGTCCAGAAGGGAAAAATTGGAATTAAAAAACATATTTATTGACCATGAAACTTGTGTACGGTTTGGAAACACTGTTTTGTAAACTCTGCAGTCAAACTGTGCGGCCTGCTCTGGCCACCATAAAAAATCATTTTTTTTCCAAATATCAATGGAATCCTATGGGTAACCTAGGGTGGAATGTCTGGCCAAATATAGAAGAGAAAAATACCTTAAAATAAGTAAATTCATTTGACAGTAACCACTATTATGATATGGAATATTGATCCACTTTGAAACCTATTCTCAAACATATATAGGATATATAATATTTGCATTCCCATCAATAATACCATGTGGGGTGTGAGAAATAAATCTCATTGGGGTCTAACAATGTATCCATAATATAATTAATCATGTACCGGTGTATTGATGGGGAAAATAAATAATATAAACATATGATATATAGTAAAACACATCATGTCATTGTGAGATGACCTGGATACCATAACACTAATAAATACCTAGTATGATCTAAAATATCTAGTGATGTTCATTGTAATATCATATAATAGAAAATAATATCATGAAAAGGGAAAATAAATCCTAATTCCTAGTATATAAGTTTTTGGGGATATATTCATGAAAATTCCTAGTATTAGGTATCAAAGTATCCTCCCCCACTTATCCTCTAAAAAATATGAAAATAAAAATTCTCTATCGATGATTCTTGATTAACCATGAAAAAATTATTACATAGAAGTGAAATATATAGAATGAGATCATATGGGGGGAAATATTTGTTAGAACACCGAACTTGATTTCTGGTAAAGATCTTGATTTTGGTTTTTTTTGGAAAAATGATGAACTAAGGTTTTTCTATGTACATGCAGTGTACATTTGAGTACACACCATGTACCTAGATTGCTATATACAACCATGTTCTAGCCCTGTAATGGCCGAATACATGGTTGTGTGGTGACCTGGCTGACCGCTTATGTCCAGGACCAGTAGATGTGAATATACGACGTGTACTGTTAAAGAACATGCTATTCAATTTTCTTTTTATTTGATAAATAGTATTGGTGGCCCATCTCATCATTGGAAACATTTTCAGGAAGTGGTTCATACATGAGTGTGATGGAAGGACTGGAGAACTCTAAACCCCTCCAAAATCTTCTTTTGTACTCTTATTAAGAAGATTCCAGGTCTGTTGGAATCCCACCAGTGGGTTCTCAATTCCTCTAGTGCCTTTCTTCCAGATTCCACCTCTCTCGTGAGTTATTCTAGGTTGGTTTTTTTATATTTTTGTAGATCTATGTTGTTCTAGGCTGATTCAAGAGCCAACGTTCAAGTATATTGATCATAAGACATCGAGGTAGGTGGTTTGTGCCTTTCATGGTTATTCTTTGGATTATATATACTAACAGTGCTTCATACCCACATTTCAGGTATTGTGTGATTTTAAATTTAACCCTATTTATTATCGACTATGATTCGAGTGATTGATAAAGGGTGTTGCTTATGTATAAGGATTGAGGCCCTATTATGGGACACCCATTGGATTGTTTCCCTTGTTTTACTACTTATAGTTGATTTTTCTAAAATTCTGGTGATGGAAACCTTGTTTTCCATGACTTAGATGATTAGGATGGAGTTTATTTGATTATATTAAATGCATGTGATATGATTTTGAATGATTATCCATGTAGTAGTTTCAGATTACATGACATACTTTGATATTATATGCGTAGTATTTTTCAAATAGACCATGAGAGTCTTGGACCAGGATGACTACAAGGTCTTCATGATTATTTACACAATACCATGAGAGCCTCGATAAAGATGATAAACCCAAGGGTACTGACCATGAAACCTACCTATGTGTTCATTTATAATTTATTGATTCTATATTGACCCATGGGTATTGACAGCAAGAGAATCCCAGGATGTCATATATAATATATTGATGCTATGTTGACCTAGGGTTATTGATCGTGACAGATACCCAAGTGGTTTTTGGAAATTGATTGATGTTGTGTTAGACCAAATGGGTTAAACCTTGAGATATTTTAAACAGGGTTGTTTGTTAATAATTTAATGATTGTGATGAGTCATCCAAGACAAAGAAGTAGCATGGAATCAGTCTTACATGATTGTTTAGATGGTATTATGAGAGATCACTTTCATACTATTACACAGGGGGATACAAATCATAGGCTAGATCTTGAGATCACATGATTCAAAGGATGAATAATAATATAAATGAAAGTAATTTAAAACTACAGGATTGATTAAATTTGGGAACATAATAGTTTATTGCTTCATTTTTCCTATTACCTACTATGTATATTCACATAAAGATAGGAATATATATATTGGTGGTTTCTTACTAGGATTCATCTCACACCCTATTTGGGACATTATTTAGACCAAAAAAATATTATATGGTTTCTGGTATAGATAAGGGAAAGAACCATTCTTCATCAAGTGATTTATTACTATAGGAGATGGAGAGCATGGGACCTTGATGAGGATTTGAATCATGTAGTAATTTAATTGTTTTATATACTTTGGATTTTTTAATGTATTTCAAACATTATGACTTGTTTTGAGGATTTCCTAAACACATGTCACATGAATCATTTATATACATGCTCCAATTGTTTTATTACTATATGTCTTCTCCTGTTTACTTATGTTGTATGGTATTACTCCTTCTACTACTATTTACTAATTGTTTTCTTATATGTATACTTTAACAATGAAGGGATTGTTTCCCCATTACCATACCTTGGACCTCTCTTCTAGTCGACATCCTATTGGGTTTGGAGAAATGTGCTAAGGGTTATTTGACTAACTGAGTTCGGGAGATTTTTGGGCGGAACCAAGATCCTGGACGTTGCAATGTTATATCAAAGAATGATTTTTATTCTTCTATGACTTACTATTTGGATCCAATGGATTGGGATAGGAAGGAATATGTAGTTCGTAACAACCTGTATTTGAGAGTAGCTAACCCGTGTATAGGGAAAATCCATATTACCTCGAATATTTCATTTTTTTTGTTTTCATATTGTTAAAGCTGATTTGATTTCACCATTGGGTGATACACATGTATTGTACTGTTATAATTGATATAATTTTTGTTCTATTTCTATTTCAACATGATGAGATGATGGAATTCTATCTCATGCATCATATATTCCCTTTCAAGAGATCACATTTCATGCATTCTTTTCTTGCCATTTTGGGAGAACTACTATTTGCATGTTTTTGTGCTAGATGTTAGGATAGATATGCATGTTGTTGTGATAGATACCAGGATAGTGGACCTAATATTTTGATACGGTATTGGTGTTGGATCGAATAGTTGATATAAAAGTCTATTAGATGGAACAATACAAGAGGGGGGGTGAATTGTAGGTTTAAAAACCTTTGAGATTTAGTAACAAAGAGATTAGTTTAAATGAACTTAAACTAATACAAATACAAACACCCACAATTGTATTGAATGTAAAAGGTATGATGTATTGTAATACTATTGTAAAGCAAAACAATTGTATTCAAGGTGAACACAATAATCAGAGTAATACAAATATGAATGATTCTACCTTAAAGCGTATAGAACCAATCAATACAATATGTAATGGAATGATTGTAATTGAAACAATTACAATTGAATATGTAAAGAAGAAAGGAAACAATACAAATCCCTTTCTAATACAACAGCGGAAATGTAAAAGAAATACAATTCTTTTAACCCAAAGAGAAGGGTTATCCTTTCACCTAGGATAAAAGGTCTGTCTCACCAACACCTTGGTGAGCCCTCGATACGATTATCGGCACGTCTGTCTGCCTATCCCTGGCAGCCCTCGATACGATGATCGGCACGTCTGTCTGCCTATCCCCGGCAGCCCTCGATACGATGATCGGCACGTCTGTCTGCCTATCCCTGGCAGCCCTCGATTTTGCAGGTAATCGGCACCTCTGTCTTTCAATTACTTGAAAGCCCTCGATACGATGATCGGACGCACAAGGCTGATGAGAGAAGTCACAGTGTCTCTCTCTAGAATCTTCGTAGTTCACAGAGTCTCTTTCGTTCTCTTCGTTCATCAGTTCCTTCTCAGCTTCAAATGACCTCCTATTTATAGGCCTCGGGTTCCAACGGTCATATTGCCTCCAACGGTCATATTGAAACAGAAAGCACGACATCGTTTTGATTAGTATATAACTAACTCAACGACATCGTTTTGTTAGGATAAGAGATATATATAGAAATGTTAAACATGAGTACGAATCATATGCAGAGAGAGTTTTTGACAAAGTACCAAAACAAATAATGATCATCTGAATAGCAAAGTCAGTACGATACGATTGACAGAGTCAGTACAATACGTTTGACAGAGTCAGTACGATACGTTTTGGTCGGTACGATCAATATCGTACGATACGATAAACATGATAAAAGACAATTTGTTATTTACAAACATATGATAGAATACATTTGAGATTTCCAAAACATGACATAGAATATATTTGTGATTTCCAAAACATGATGTAAAAGCCAAAAGAAGACTTTTGACTTAACAATCTCCCCCTTTTTGGAAAGCACAAACACACAAAGTAAATGAAACAAGAAATACTTATCTCCCCCTGAGTTATTGAAAACTCTTCTGAATAAGAAAATGAATACAACTAACTCCCCCTTAGGTATTGACTTTCCTAAGGATTGTATTCATAGATTTTCCTTAAGAGTATTGTAATGCATTCTCCCCCTTTGTAAAACAATCTTTTCTTTGTAAATATTCTCCCCCATTGTGATTTACAAAAAGAAAGGAGGAATCTCGAATTGTCTGGAAGAGTTAGTGAAGTAATACAAGACAATGGATAAAAGAGAAAGGATTATAAAAGTTATTACAAAACAAACAAGTTCCAAAAGAAACAAATACAACAATCATTTGTTTTCTCTTTCCTTCTCTTTCTTTATAAGCTCATGAAGCACAACTTTCATCTTCTTGATCTCCTTCTTGTCTTCAGAAATTGATTCACCCTGAGTTTTGAGAAGCTCTTGTTGATCCGCAAAAATCTGATCTTGATTTCTGATGGTTTCCTCCTGTACTCTGATTACTTCTTCAAGGGTATCAATTCTGTTTTGCAGAGTCTTGTTATCCTTGGACAACTCGGAATTTTGATTCTTCAGTAAAACCATTTCATCTTTGAAAGATGAAACCTTCGAGAATTCAGATTGGAAAACATTCATCCTCTCTTGCAAATCTTTCACTGAAGGAACATCGGCTCTTTGAGAAGATAAAAGGTTCAGCCTTTCAATTGTTTCTTTATCAAGCTTGTTGAAAGCAATTGCAAGCTCTTGAGTATCAGGCTTTTCCACACAGAGATGTTCCCATCCTTGAAACAAAATAATCCTCTTGATTGTAGAATCGTACGTGTCGAAAAAGTCTCGGGATACTAACCTTTCTCTGTGAAAGTCTTTCTCTGTAAAGGTCTTTGAAGACATTTCGGCAGGAGTATTAGCAGAAGATTGAGACATAAAGGTTCTGCCGATGAGAAGATCGTACGATTGTTTATAGCTGGGGGAGCAGAGCTTCACCTCAATTCCTGGACAATCAATGTGGGTTTGGGGAGGGGAGGGGGGTATTTATAGGCAAAAAAGAGATGACCGTTGAACTTCTACGGTCGAGATTATATAATACCAGATCAATGGTTAGGATTAAAACAAAGAAAGAAAATAAAATAAAAATTGAAAAAGATACCTGTCGGAGAACAAAAGGTGATTGCTGGTTTTGGTATGAATCAAAAGTAAACACAATCGTAAGAAAAAAAACATGATGCCGATGGAAAACAAAGTCATTACTATGGTCGGACCGTACGATGGAAAATAGTTGTTACCATTAACCGACAGTACGATGGAAAACAATCTCAATACTATCATCGGTCGATAAAAAAATATTGAATGATATGATGGAAAAGAATTTGAATACTATCATCGGTCGATTCAAAAACTATTGAATGATACGATGGAAAAGAATTTGAATACGATAAACAGAAAAACTGAAATGGTCAATACGACAAACAGGAAAACTTAAAATGAAACGATAAAACTGTCAATACGATAAACAGAAAGAAACATATATAAAGAGAGTAAATATTTAAAGATCAGAAACATAAAGACATAAAGAAATGTCCTCCCCCTTTCTATGAGGAGTTTCTTACTATTAGGAGAGATGTAAAACAGGAAGTAGATATGAATGATTATTTTAATGTGATCATTCCTAGCTTCTGTTTTATAAATTCAAATCTATCGGAAGGTAAAGGTTTTGTAAAAATATCAGCAAGTTGTTCTTGCGTTCCGATGAATTGTAAAACAATATCTCCTTTTTGTGTGTGATCCCTAAGAAAGTGATGCCTAACATCTATGTGTTTTGCACGAGAGTGATTTGCTGGGTTTTTACTAAGAGCTATGACACTTGTATTATCACACAGAATTTGAGTTTTGGAGAAACTCAAACCATAATCAGTGAGTGTGTGCTGCATCCACAATACTTGAGCACAACAACTTCCAGCTGCTACATATTCAGCTTCAGCAGTGGAGAGTGCTACTGAGTGTTGTTTCTTGCAAGACCAAGAAACCAAATAATATCCTAAGAAATGACAAGTTCCAGATGTACTTTTTCTATCCATTCTACAACCACCAAAGTCAGCATCTGAAAAACTTTTTAAAACAAAATCATTTCCAGAAGAGTAGAAAAGTCCTAAATCCATAGTGTCTTTTAAATACCGAAAGATTCTCTTTACGGCTTTTAAGTGAGACTCTTTTGGATTAGATTGATATCTTGCACATAAGCATACAGAAAACATCAAGTCGGGTCGACTAGCTGTCAAGTATAGCAAACTCCCTATCATACCTCTAAAAATTGTTTGATCTACTGGTTTCCCAGTTTCATCAAGATCAAGAGTATTTGAGGTACCAATTGGGGTGCTAATACTTTTAGTTTTGTCAAATCCATACTTTTTGAGTAAGTCTTTAATATACTTATGTTGAGATATATAAGTTCCTTCTGGTTTTTGAGATATTTGAAAACCTAGAAGGAATGTTAACTCACCCATCATACTCATTTCAAACTCAGATTTCATTAAATTTGCAAAAGAATCGGTTAAAGATTTCTGAGTTGATCCAAATATGATGTCATCAACATAGATTTGGACAACCAAAACATTTTTGTTTTCCATTTTGATAAAAAGAGTTGGATCAGCTGTACCTTTTCTATAATTGTTTTGTAAAAGAAATCCTGTAAGTCTATCATACCATGCTCTAGGGGCTTGTTTAAGACCATATAGAGCCTTGGTAAGTTTAAAGACATGATCAGGATGTTTTGGGTCTTGAAAACCAGGAGGTTGTTCGACAAAAACTTCTTCTTGAACAAAACCATTTAAAAAAGCACATTTGACATCCATTTGAAATAGTTTGAAATTGAAATATGCTGCGAAGGCTAATAGAATACGAATAGATTCAAGTCTAGCTACTGGAGCATATGTTTCTTCATAGTCTATTCCCTCTTGTTGATTATAGCCTTTAGCAACAAGTCTTGCTTTATTTCTTACAATGATTCCATTTTCATCACACTTGTTTCTGAAAACCCATTTTACACCAATTACAGTTGTTTCTTTAGGTCTTTCAACTAAAGTCCAGACTTGATTCCTTTCAAATTCATTTAGTTCATCCTGCATTGCTTTGATCCAATCATCATCACCTAAGGCTTCACTTGGACTTTTAGGTTCAAATTGGGAAAGAAAAGCAAGATGTTCTATTTCATTTCTCAAGGAATTTCTGGTCCTTACAGGTTGATTTATATCACCAATGATGTTATCACTGGGATGATTCCTAAGAAACAATTGATTTGGGTTTTGTAAAACCTGTTCATCAACATATGGTAGAGAATCTTCTGTGGTAAATGTTTCAGGAATACTTTCCTGAACATTTTCCTTATCAGAATGTTCTTCTAACAAAGGTTGATAAACATCTTTAGAAAACACATCCGAGGATGTAGGATTGGGTTGGTTGAAAACAAAAGGGTTAGTTTCATCAAATTTTACATGTACTGTTTCTTCGACAGTACAAGTGTTTTTATTGAAAACTCTATAAGCCTTAGAGGTTGTGGAATAGCCTAAAAAGATTCCTTCATCAGATTTTGGTGCAAATTTGTGTAAATTATCTTTTGTATTCAGAATGAATACTTTAAATCCAAAAACTTTGAAGTAAGAAACTTTAGGTTTTCGGCCAGTCCATAACTCGTAAGGAGTTTTATTAAGAAATGGTCTAGTTAAAACACGATTTATAGTATAACAGGCAGTACTTACAGCTTCAGCCCAAAAGTGCTTAGCAATTGAGTATTCACTCAACATGGTTCGAGTCATTTCCTGAAGAATACGATTTCTTCTTTCAACAACACCATTTTGCTGAGGAGTTCTTGGTGCTGAGAAATTGTGAGTAATACCTTTCTTACTACAAAAAGTTTCAAAATCTGAGTTTTGAAATTCACCACCATGATCACTATGAATAGTTATCAATGGTAGGTTTTTCTCATTTTTAACTTGGGCTCTAAAAGTTTTGAAATACGAAAAGGCTTCAGATTTCTTTGTGAGAAAGTAGACCCATGTAAATCTAGTAAAGTCATCAACTAAAACAAATACATAGTATTTGCCTCCAATGCTTCCAGATTGTGAAGGACCAAACAGATCCATATGCACAAGCTGTAATGCATTAGAAGTTGAAACTTCATTAATTGGTTTAAAGCTAGTTTTATGTTGCTTGCCAAATTGACAAGGATCACAGACTTTTGAAGAATCATAACTAAGATCCGGTAGCCCTTTTACAAGTCCTTTCTTTGAGAGTTTTCTTAGGTTTCTCAAATTACAGTGTCCTAATCTCCTATTCCATAGCCACGATTGGTCTTCTATTACACTTAAACAAGGTATGTTTTGGTTCCTAAGGTCTTCTAAGTTAATAGTGTAAACATTCTCTTGCCTATGGGCAGATAGAATGAATTCATCCTTGGAATTGTGAACTAGACACTTATCATTTCTAAAATTCACAAGGTAACCTTCATCACATAATTGACTTATGCTGATGAGATTGTGCCTAAGACCTTTTACAAATAAAACATTTGAAATAAGAACTTTTCCAAGAAAAACAATATTACCTATACCAACAATCTTTCCTTGAGCATTATCTCCGAAGGTAACTTTTCCACCTTTTGTTTTGATAACCTTTTCAAAGAAATCTTTGTTTCCAGTCATATGACGAGAACAACCACTATCCATGTACCAAATGTTCTTATTGATACACTTCTCGTTTCCCTGAAAAAGAAACAATTAGATTTTTGGAATCCAAACTTGTTTGGATCCAGAAGGGTTAGATAAAAGAATTTTAGGAATCCACATTTGTTTTGCAAAATGAGCTTTATGAAATCCTAAGGATTGAGTTTTGTTAAGAGAACAATCTCTTCTCCAATGTCCACCACATTGACACTTGGAACAGAAAATGGTTTTTTGAGGAACAAAATAGTTATTACTAAAAACAGGTTTGGAATAAGTATAACCAAGACCAGAACGATTTCTCAAAGGTCTTATTTGAGAATACATCCTATCAAAGTTTTCTTTTCCATGAGTAAAATTTGACAAGCACTTTTTCAAGGATAAAATCTCTGACTTTAGTTTTAAAACCAAATTCTTGTTTTCTAAAACATTTGAATTGGAACTAGAGTTAGACTCTAAAAAGTTTTTCTTTGAAATAGCAGTTTCAAGATCCTTAGAAAGTTTATCTTTTTCAGATTTGACTTTCTCAAGGGTTTTCAAAATACTTTCAAAATCAGAAGTTTTCCCATCAAGATCTTTAGAAAGATCTGATACTTCTTTAGTCAAAATAGAAATTCTAGAATTTGCTTTTTCAAATCTCTTTTTGAGTTTAGAATTTTCATTTTCAAGTAACTTAGAAAATCTAGAGAATTCTTCAAAAGAAGGTAAAGTATCATCTTCTGATGATGAGGGTTCATCATTTGAAGATTCATAATATTTATTATCAACATAATTTGCATTTAAAGAGACATTTGTAACAGCTTCAGCATTATGTACCTTAGCCATGAGACAATGATCTTCAATTGGTAGTCTGGCTAGAAGTCCAATATTCCTTTGTCCTGACGTCTCATATTCTGAAGAATCATCTGAGGAATCACTACCACTTGCACTCCATGTATCATTTGCTTTCAAGCCTTTCTTTTTCTTATAAAACCTTTTCTTGTTTCTTTCAGAGTGTTTCTCTTTTCTATCTTTCCTCTTCAGTAAAGGACAATCAGGCCTTATATGTCCTGCTTTCTTGCATTCATAACAAGTTACCTCTGAATCTTTCCTATCTTTCCTGTCTTTCTTTTTGAATCTATATTGAAAATCTTTCTTTCCCACAATCTTGTTCATCCTCCGTGCAAGATTAGCTAACTCATTGTCTGAAAGATTACAATCACTTGAATCAGAAACAACAAATTTCTTAGATTTAGACCTTGTAACCCTTTCAGGTGTTTTAGCTTTAGATGCAAAAGCTACACTTCCATTCCCATTCTTCTTCTTATTGAAATCAGCATCTCTTTTCATTCTTGTCTCGTGCTGTAGAAGAGTTCCAAAGAGTTCATCAAGAGTAATCTGGGAAACTTTTCTATTTTCATCAATAGCGGTTCTTTTTGACTCCCATTCATTTGGCATAATATCTATAATCTTATCAACAAGAGATTCATCATCAAGACCTTTTTCTCCCATAGATTGTAAGCTGTTGACAATTGTCATAAACCTTTGTTGCACTTTGCATACTGGCTCTCCATAAGGAAAAACAAATCCATGATACTCTGCTCGAAGCATTGCTCTCCTTGTTTCTATAACCTTGGATGTACCAAAATGAGTGACTTCTAATTTCTTCCAAATACAGTTGGCTGCTTCACATGAAGATATCTGACTATATATATTCCTGGTCATAGAGCATAATAAAGTATTGCGTACCTTGTAATTCAGTTGATATTCTTGCTTCTCTTGGTTGGTAAAAGTAATAACTTCTTTGTCAGGAATTTTGTAACCCCCAGTAAGCATAATAAAATTGTCTACACCAGTATTGATGACGAAAGTCTTCATACGATCTCTCCAATACTCATAATCATTCCCATCAAAGATTGGTGGTCTAGAAGGATTCAGATTATCTATTGATCCGATATTCATTCCTGCCATCTAATATGACAAAAACAACTTTTCCACTCCACACGTTAGTGTAGTAAGTATTTAAGAACGTAATAAGAAATAAAGCTAGTAATACAAATCAGTGGAAAACCTCCTCTGATACCAATTGTTGGATCGAATAGTTGATATAAAAGTCTATTATATGGAACAATACAAGAGGGGGGGTGAATTGTAGGTTTAAAAACCTTTGAGATTTAGTAACAAAGAGATTAGTTTAAATGAACTTAAACTAATACAAATACAAACACCCACAATTGTATTGAATGTAAAAGGTATGATGTATTGTAATACTATTGTAAAGCAAAACAATTGTATTCAAGGTGAACACAATAATCAGAGTAATACAAATATGAATGATTCTACCTTAAAGCGTATAGAACCAATCAATACAATATGTAATGGAATGATTGTAATTGAAACAATTACAATTGAATATGTAAAGAAGAAAGGAAACAATACAAATCCCTTTCTAATACAACAGCGGAAATGTAAAAGAAATACAATTCTTTTAACCCAAAGAGAAGGGTTATCCTTTCACCTAGGATAAAAGGTCTGTCTCACCAACACCTTGGTGAGCCCTCGATACGATTATCGGCACGTCTGTCTGCCTATCCCTAGCAGCCCTCGATACGATGATCGGCACGTCTGTCTGCCTATCCCCGGCAGCCCTCAATACGATGATCGGCACGTCTGTCTGCCTATCCCCGGCAGCCCTCGATTTTGCAGGTAATCGGCACCTCTGTCTTTCAATTACTTGAAAGCCCTCGATACGATGATCGGACGCACAAGGCTGATGAGAGAAGTCACAGTGTCTCTCTCTAGAATCTTCGTAGTTCACAGAGTCTCTTTCGTTCTCTTCGTTCATCAGTTCCTTCTCAGCTTCAAATGACCTCCTATTTATAGGCCTCGGGTTCCAACGGTCATATTGCCTCCAACAGTCATATTGAAATAGAAAGCACGACATCGTTTTGATTAGTATATAACTAACTCAACGACATCGTTTTGTTAGGATAAGAGATATATATAGAAATGTAAAACATGAGTACGAATCATATGCAGAGAGAGTTTTTGACAAAGTACCAAAACAAATAATGATCATCTGAATAGCAAAGTCAGTACGATACGATTGACAGAGTCAGTACGATACGTTTGACAGAGTCAGTACGATACGTTTTGGTCGGTACGATCAACATCGTACGATACGATAAACATGATAAAAGACAATTTGTTATTTACAAACATATGATAGAATACATTTGAGATTTCCAAAACATGACATAGAATATATTTGTGATTTCCAAAACATGATGTAAAAGCCAAAAGAAGACTTTTGACTTAACAATTGGTATATGTAATGTTTCATTTGTGTGGACACCAAACTTTGGTTTATAAGGTGTTATGGGCTCTCTTGGATCAAAATTGTGGGGATCAGAATTTTGGGGATAATTTTTAAACGTTAATTTAATTATTTAAAGTTATGATATGAATATGGATGTGAAAAATTGATTTTTGGGGAGTATGGGCTTCCAAAGTTTTGAATGTGACATGCCTTGGACATAATTTTATGTTTTTAAGGGTTATGGAGTCGTTTAGAAGGCTTAATATCTGTAAATACAGATAGCACGGGGTGTGATGTTACGAACACACACCATGTGTTCTTCTGTTCTGGCAGAACTGACTTTTCTTAAGTACACATAGTGTATTGAATGTACACACCATATATTTGTTAACCCCGTGACTAACTGTGTGAGTAGAGGCATGGGGACGGTAAAATTTTGGTAGAAAAAACAATGTATCATGAGTACACTCCTTACTGTAATCGATCGTGTATTCGACCATGTGACTAATGATATAGGTGTATGATATATTTGTGGTACACTCCATGTCTAGGTTGAAGACGCTGTGTAGTTTTACCCCATAAAAACTATGTTGTATGATGTACCTGGGTAGGAGGGGGTATTCATGTAGACACTATGTCTCATGAAGAACTCACCGTGTGTATGGGGTGTCACATGACCAGGTTGGCTGAGGTACATTCCCATGTTGAGGCTTAAGGGAACAAGCCGTGTAGTGGTTCTACATTCCCTATCACCCTCTCTTATCAAACATTATTTTTTACCTTCTCTTGTTCAATTATTTATCTTAAAAGCTTCAGTAATTGATGACCATTAACTGAGGTGTGTGCTTGACCTTGCAGAGTGATTCCCCTGAGACATCCTCTGGTTGTACTGCAAGTACAGTGTGATGATCAGACATCAGAAATGGTAGATTAGGGACTACCAGCAGATCCTCTCATCGTGAATGTCTTGGTATCAAATGTTATACCATATATTGGTGCTAATAACTAGTTCCATGAAGTCTTTATGAGGATTGGGCATACTTTCTCAGGATCACCACATCTTACCGTAACTATGGCAGACTTGACTAGGCTGTTCCAAAAGTAGAATCCTCCCACTTTTTAAAGGGATAGTGGCCCATAGGATACAGATTTATGGTTAGAGGCCATGATATCTATCTTCGAGCATCTGGAGACACCTCCAGAGAGGAGAGTGAAGCTTGAGAAAAACATGCTACTTGATTCTACCAATATATAGTGGGATGTTATCTCACAGGCGGGACATTATCGAGATATGGATTTGGAAGAGTTTCAGAGGACCTTCTATTATTACTTCTACCCTGAGATGTTGAGGGCCGACTAAGACCAGGACATCACGAATTTGGCGAATGGAGCTCTTTCAGTGATGGATTACTCTATCATTTTACAGAGCTTCAACACTTGTCACTTGTTTTGGGATGTGACAATTTAGCACTAGATATGCAATTTTGAGTATGGTCTCCGGTACGACATCAGAATGCAGTTGAATTATTTTAGGATGACTTTGGTGAATGCTATGTAAATCCGGAAATAATTAATGAGCTAAATCTAAGGGATTTGGGATCTACAAGCTAGTGCGTTTTAGTATCTTGGGTTGGTACTCCTTCGTTTGATAGCAGGAAATTCCATATAGAGCCTTTGCGTGGCGATTCCAGTACTAGGGATGCATCTTTAGGTAGCTAGGTGAGGTGAAAATCATGGGAGATGAGTGGGAACATGAGACATTAGTGACCGAGATAACCAATTGAGTTACAATTTTTTTGAATGAGAGGTCATCATCATCATCTTTTCTGTTTTTTCTCACTAGTCAATAGTTAGAGGGGATTTGCTATTACTCCATGTTCAGGAGAAGAACCACTGGCTTCTCATCAGTCAAGTAACTGTAGTTCATCTGGTCATTTAGGACAATGAGGTGGTTATGGATGTGGTAGCCATGCAATAGGTTTCTAGTGACATCAGGGTTGATCTGATCAAGGTATATGGGAAGGGTTGCAGGGACGTGATTAAAGATAGAAAATTGTGATGGAACATACCCATAAAGAGTAAGATCTAGGACCCTCTATGGTTCTAGGTACGATTCTTTATGCATCAGTTTTAGCTTGTTCTCTTTTCAATACTGGGGCTTCCCATAGTTTTATATCTGTTTCCATCATGTAGAGCTTTGGGCTCTGTATCTTTAAGTCTAATGATGTTATGATGTTAGACACTCGTTTGGGGATTATTACGACTAGTGTACGTCAGTTCAATGTGTTCTCTTTTATGGTTTGTGGGTGTTACTTTTTATGTTACCTCGATGTCCAAAATATGATGGGTTTCGATGCCATTCTAGGAATGGATGGGTTGGTAACCTTTCAGGCCTTTTTTTACTGCTATCGCCGTAGGGTGTGTTTCATGTCACCCAAGGGTGGGTATATTTTTACACAAGGGTGGATGGGATGTCAATGCGAGTAGAGATGAAACCGAGCATCTTGGGATTGGAGGAATCATATCCCATGTTGATAGTTTAAATCTATATGACTAGGGTACTTTATAGATAGACCCTCCTCCAGTGGTCGATCAATTATGAGATTTCATTCCATATGAATTTTTATGTTTACCTCTGGAGTGAGAGGTATATTTCTATTTTGAGCTTGTGCCAGGAGTGGGACTGGTGTCCATTCCTCCTTTTAGGATGGCTACAACAGAGTTATAGGAGCTCAAGAAGCAGTTAGAGGAGTTTCATGAAAAGGCTTTCATCATACCCATCACTTCTCCTTGGTGGTCACATGTCCTTTTGTGAATAAGGATAGTACCTTCAAACATTATCTGGATTATCAGAATCTTAGCTCGTTAAGGGCCAAGAACCGATATCCCTTTTCAAGGTTTTATGATCTCTTTTATCATATTTTAGGAGCCCGAGAGTTCTCGAAAAGTTACATGATATCAAAATATCATCAGTTGTGCGTTATACTATTACATATTCCACTTACATCATTTTAGAGAAGGTATGGTCTATAAGAGTGTTTGGTTATGTAGTTCAGTCTCACGAATGTGACACCAGTATTCAAGGAACTCATGAATTGAGTGTTCCATACTTACATGGATTATTTTGTGGTAGTCTTTGTGAACAATATCATGACGTACTCTCACACTTGACACGACCAAGACCCTCATATTGAGTACACTAATATAAAATCAGTTATATGTTATGCTATCAAAAATGAAATTGTTGGATGGACCATATTCACTTCATGGGTCATGTAATGACAGATTCATGAGTATTAGTGGACCAAGATAAAGTGAGAGCAGTAGTTTACTAGGAGCAGAAGAAGATCGTATTTGAAGTACAATGTTTTCGGTGGCTGTATGGTTATAATAGAATCATTATACATGACTTTTCATGATTAATAAGACCATTTATGGGCCTGACTAAGAAGGGTGTGAAGTACCTACATAAATATTCCTACGATTTAGCCTTTCAATAGCTACATGGGAGATCGACTTCAGCACTGATACTATTTTAGCCAGATACGGGAAAGAGTTACACTATATTCTACGATGCATCAGTTATCAGGTTGGGAGTACTACTTATGTAGGGGGGAGGAGTCATTATGTATGAGTTTTGGAAGTCGAAGACACATGGGAGGATTTACTCGAGACACAATCTCGAGTTAGATAAAGTTGTTCATGTTTTATGTTATTCAAGAAATTATATATTTTGAGAGATTTTTGTGGAGTATACTAACCAAGAAAACCAAAAGTACATCTTTACCCATGTAATCTAAATTTTTAGATAGTGAAGGTGTGTTGAGTACCTTCAGTCATTTGAAAATTAGCTTTCTTAAACTTCTGGGAAATGCAATGTAGCAGATGATGTGTTAAGGAGGAAAAATCAGATACATGCATTTCATGAGGCCAGAAGTGAGTGGAAAATTATGGGTATGTTCTCTGAGATGCATTTATTAGTGCACAACTAACATGGAGATATGTCCCTTTCATCTATAGTCATTTATTATACTCTACTGGATCGACTGTGAATGATGAGGCTTTTAGATTCTGAAGGCGTAGTCTAGTGGGAGAGTGTGTCATGTGAGGGCCCTCCTCATAGTTCTACCATAGGCGAGGATGAGGTTTTTCATTTTCATGGGTGTGTATGGGTGTCAGAAGACATACACGGGGAGATGTGGTTATATTTTCACTCCAAAGTATGGGTAGTTCATCATGGTTTCACCAAAATGTATTATGATTTCACATCGTCAGTATTAGTGGGAAGGAATTAAGAGGGATTTATCTAGGGTTGTCATGAGAAGTTCCACCTATCAAGAGGTGACGACGTACCATAAATTACCGGTAAGACGTTTTTAATATTTACCCATTCCTGAGTGGAAGTGGAATAATGTCGTGATGGATTTCATCTCTAGTTTACCAAGGCCTCCCAAAAGAAATAATGTTATATGGGTTGTTTTTGGAAGACTCACAAAGGTTACCCAATTCTTGCTAATCAAGGAAACCTTCATTTTTGATGATATTTGATTGTTTTACATCTGTGGTATTGTATATTTTTATGTGGTTTTGAACTCTATGATTTAATAAAGGGACACTTGGTTTACTTCTCATGGTCGGTAGGGACTATAGAGGGCTTTGGGTACATATGTACTTCAATTTAGATCTTACCATATGTAGACAGATGTCCGGTCCGATTTTATGATTTAGGTTTTGGAGGACATGCTTCATGCATGCATCCTAGATATTAGGGGATCTTGGGAGAGATAGATACATACAGTGCAGTTTCTCTACAATAATAGTTTTTAGGAAATGATTCAGATGTATCCTTTTGAGGCATTGTAAAGCAGGATATACCGATCACCCCTATGTTGGTTGGAGGCACAAGATGTAGCTATTTTGGGACCTCATCTTGTCTAAGAGACCACTGAGTTGGTTGACATTATTTAGAAGACGATGGATACTACACAATCTTAGTAGGAAACTGAATAAGGTCGATGGAGACGACCACTGGAGTTAAAGGTCGGAGATCATGTTTTTTTGTGTCACATCGTGGATGGGACACATGAGGACTAAGATATAGGGGAATATTTCACCATGGTACGTCGAGCCATTTGAGGATTTAGAGATTGTCAGGCCGATTGCCTATTTTTTTCTATTATCTAAGAGGTATCAAGCAATGCATGACTTCTTTCATGTTTCTCAGCTACGACATTACATTTCAGACCTGTCTCATGTTTTTTTATCCCAAGGAGGTTGATTTAGAGGTGGATGCATCCTTCAAGGAGAACCCTATTCAGATTGGTGATCGCAGTATGAAGGTTCTTTGTAGACAGTCTGTTCCAATGGTTTGGGTGCTATGGAAGCACGTGTGAGTACAAGACAATACTTGGGAGATGGAGGATGACGTATGATCATAGTGGCCGAAGTTGTCTTCATAATCTTATTCACCATCCTTGGAAGGAAAATTTGGGGAAGAATTACTTTATTGGGGATGTTTTTAAGAACCCCGATATTCATTTCACGCATGGATCTTTAATTCAGGTTATTTCTGAGGAAAACAGATGAAATTGGGTGTTTTATAATTACATGTTGTGTACTCTTGAGTACACACCGTGTACATGTTTTTCTGCATACAACCATGTTTTGGTCATGTAAAGGATGAATATATGGTAGTTTGGTGACCTGGAAGACCGCATATGTTGGGGTCAAATTGAGGCTAATACACGGTGTACACTATTAATGAACACAACCTGTACTTTTATTTTAATTTGATTAATTGAAGTGGGGTTGTGTCTCATCTTCAGAAACATCATCTTTGGGCATTGGTTCATACATGAGCACAACGTATGGGCCGATGAACTCTGAAACCCTCCTGAATCACCGTCCAAGATTTGATTGAGATTCCATTAAGAGCATTGGAATCCCACCCGTGTGTTCTAAATTTCTCTAGATCCTTCCTTACAGATTCCTCATATCTTATTATTTATTCATGTTTGGGTGTTTTCCAAATATTTGAAAATCTAGACCATTCTAGGATGATTAAGCGACCTACATTCAAGTATATCGATCGTAACACATCGAGGTTGGTGGTGTGTACCTTTCATGGTTCGTATTTGGATTATATATACTACATGTGCCTCATACCCACGTTTGGGAGATTTTTGATTTAGAATTTAACATTGTTAATTACCTGCTATGGTTTGATTGATCGATAAAGGGTGTTTCTTATGTGTAAGGTTAGTGGCTTTGTTATGGGAATCATCATGGGTGTGTTTCCCTTGTTTAACTATTTATGGCCGATTGTTCTATAATTCCGGTTAAGGGTACATTTTTTCCATTCCATGGTTGAATAGGATGGAGGTTGATTGATCATATAAAATGCAAGTGATATGATTGTGATCGATTATCTATAAAATTGTCTACGATTAGATGAGTTTCTTTGATATAATATGCGCACTGTTTTCCAAACAGACCTTGAGAGCCTTGGACCAGGAAGATGTGGGGACTTCCACATTATTTACATAGTATCATGAGAGCATCGATGTAGATTATTGAACATGGGGTATTGACCTTAAGAGTTACCCAGGATGTCATTTATAATTTATTGATGCTATGTTGACCCATGGCTATTGACCATGAGAGCTACCCAGGTGGCCATTTATAATTTATTGATTCTATTTTGACCCAGAGGTTTTGACCGTGAAAGCTGACCAGGTGGTCATTTGTAAATTTATTGATGCTGTGTCAGGAAAAAGGGGTTAGTCTGTGAGAGATTTTCTATAGGTTTTTTTTCAATAATTGAATGATTATGACAAGTTTTACAAGCCAAACCACAAACATGGACTCAGTCTTACTTGATTATTTAGACGGTCTTCTAAAAAATCGGTTTTTTACTATTCTACACGGGGATAAAGATATTAGGATAGATCCTGAGATCACATCATTTATAGGATTAATTAGAACATAAATTAATGTAATTGTAAACAATAGGATTGTTTACTTATGAGTACTTCATAGTTTATTTCATCATTTTTCCTGTTACCTGCTATACATATTCACTGATAGTTAGGCATAAATATTTTTTTGGTTTCCTATGAGGATTCATCTCATACCTTATTTGGAAAATGCTTTCAACCAAAACAAATTATATAGATATAGGTACAGATAAAGGAAAGAACCCTTCTTAATCAGGTGCTCGATTACTATAGGAGCTGGAGAGCATGAGACCAAGATGAGGCTTGGATTGTTGTTGGAGTTTACATTCTTTCTATAATTTGGTTTCTGTATTTTATTTCATGAATTGTGACTTATTTGGATGCTTTCCTAGACACATGTTACATGAATCAATTATATACATGCTTCAATGGTTTTATAACAACCAGTCTTGCATTTTTTACCTTTGTTGTATGGTATTAATACTTTTACTATTGTTTACTAGTTGTATTCCATTATGTATACTCTGAAAATGAGGTAATAGTTTCCCCATTACCTCACTTGTTCCCTCACTGCTAGTTGGCAGCCTCTGACATTTAGTGAAATGTGCTTGAGGTTATATAACCAACCAGGTTCGAGGCACTTTTTGGTGGCACCTAGATCCAAGACGTTACAATAGTGGTTCCAACTTCTAACATAAATCAAAAAATATACTTAGTGAAATTCCCCATTTATAATCAAATATCCCATAAGTGGATCCTAATGAGGAAAGAATTGTATTCTACATACTATATGAGATGAACCACAATAGTACCAGGTATGTATCAAAGATAATCATATAAAATAGTTGATGGATCCTAAAGTGGGAAAAAATATCGTCGACCTCCCACATGGGCCAATCCATCTACTAAGGGTATTCCCAATGGAAAATACCTATATTAGAAAAAAATCATTTTGGAAATCATAGAGCCAACGTCTTGCCTAAGACATACCATAATATCACAATGTAGGTCTCCAGAATAATCCACATATCATCTATATAGTGACCAACATTGGTTATAAATAGATATTTCATCATTTATATAAATATTTATTACTTTACGCAAGCTCATGCACGTGGATCAGAATGTATAGTTCTTTTATAAACATTGAAACATAAAGGACTAGTTTATATGTGAACTACATAATATCCCATTATGTTATTAATAACTAGAACCATTATTAGAAATACCATAAATAATAAATTTATTTATAAGTCTAGGAAATGAAAAATAACAAAGGAAGATCTTACATGATAGATAATTGTAATCAAGGGAGATAAATACGTATAGAATTAGAACAAATGTATGATAACATGAGCATAACATATGAAAACAATTCCCACTATATCAAAGTTTAAAATCTTTATTTAATGAATAATGATTTTCATTTCATAAGATATTATTTATAAGGAAATAGAATAACATTATAAATGAGATTACAAAATTATAATAAGACCTTAAATTGTGGAATATATTAAAGAAAAGACAATCATTTCCATAGTTTTCATGGATCACTTCTAAGGCTATGATATTTGAATGGGTTCACATGCTAAACCAACGTAGTATTCAAGGTTCAATCCCAAGACCATCATTGTGGAAAAAGTACCTTATTAAACAAGTTCCACTCCTCATTCCAATAGTATATATCTCATGAGATATAAATATTTACCCATTTCATTTGAGGGAGATACCAGTCCTAGTCATCATAAAATGAAAATTATAATTATGTGTTAAATAAGATGAAATAAAATTCAACATATGATTACTCATGAATTGAAATTAAGTTCAAAAAAACATTAGAATATCATTACACGTGGGAAAAAATATATTTTATAATCATTTGATCATTTCTTCATAGTATAATATATGAAAAGAGTATGGATTCATTAGTATTTACTCATGGCATAATCCATGGAAGAAAAACGACTTTCATAAAAATATGGACATCATAAACATATACCATTTATATAAATAATAAGAATGTTATCTCTAAATATTTTCACCAATAAGGCATATATAACATTAAATGATGTCATCTTAGCTTGAAAATGATTTTTAATGATCATTTACAACATTTCTTAAGGAAAATAAACATTATCATTAAAAAAAATTGATATTTTTTTCAAAACAATTTAATTTGAAAATAACTTTGGAATATTATAATGGAATCTTAAAAATAATAATTTTTCATAATGTTTAATAATTGTTTTCATGGAATAATCTTTAAAACAAAGATTCCTATCACATTTCTACAAGAATACAAATGGGAATTATTTGGAATATTAAATGAAGATTAATTTTAAATTTTTTGTAGATCTCAAACATCAGTAAAATGAATTCAATAAATCATTTTTATAATGTGAAAACATTTTTTTAAGTATTTTTAGAAATAATGGTTTTGGAAGAAAATATGTTTTTTGAAAAAAATGATAAATAATGGTTATCTTTCATTAAAAATTATTTTGTAATATTTAATAAAAAGATAAAGAAAAATGGTGGGAAAACATTTAATCCCATTACATTACCAGAATATAATAAATTCAAAAATTTAATGAGTTTTGGATCATAAGATTTTATATTTAGATACATAATCATAAAAAATCCAGATAAATGATGAAATTGTATCCTCAAACATTAACCACATCGGTATATTTGAATTATAATCCCCTAGAAAGAGATATACTAGAATATATATATCTAAATAAAAACAAATTTCATTATAAGTATAATAAAATAACTTTAATGGGATGTATATAACCCACAAAAAATAAATAATAGTTAATATGGCATGGGTCTCACTAAAGTAAAAATTAAGACATAAATCCCCTACAATAAGTCTTAACTTCCAATACACATGTTCTATCATAATGTAGATTGTAAATAATTTTAATATACATCTATTATAGGACTGTACTTATATATATATCAAACTATATATTATTTTTATGCTATAGTATTACACATTATTTAATAACTCCATGTTAATGTCTTATTTCACGCAATAAATACATTATTTTTTGATTATGTTTTGATGTGTAATTTTTGGACCTATTACATTGATAATGGTTGAAAAATATCAATATTATTGAACATTAAATTAATATCATATATTTTTAGTAAATATTTTTTCATTGTAATCAATAAGAGTTAGACAATCAAAATGAAATACACCGTTCATGGAGATGGTAAGTCATATGTATGCATGAATGATGTTTCCATTTTCTTAGAAGATTGATATAATTAAAGGTAAATAATATATTAACATTAAATATTCATAATAATGTATTATATATCATTTATAATAATTTAATTTGTTCATATTACCTTACATTTAAGGCATAAGAGAAATCGAGTCACATTGTTTCGCGATGTGGTAGTCTTCCATACACAAGGGAAGTATTATATTATCCTCCATAGAATAGAAAGTAATAATGAATTTATGATATAATAATTAGATATGTATATTAATTTAACAAAAATCTTATAAATATGTTAAAACGAACATTTTATCTATCCTTTAATGGTGCTCAAGGAAAACCAACTACATGAGTTTATGAGTTGTTATTTATTAGTACACATGATCAAGACCTTTTTTTCATTTTATTGAAGTAAAGATTGATATAATTCATTAAATTAACAAAATAAAATAAAATTATATTTTAGATACTAGGATTATAAAATTTTCATTTTAATTTATAATTTACGGTAGAAAAGTAGAAATAAAAAAGGACCTTAGTGAATCCAAATACCGTCACTTAGAAGGTCATCTATTGGATCTCTTATTAAGGACCCAAATAATGGTATTATTGTAGGACCATAAGATATCAAAAAGGATAAGGATTTTGTGGGCGGATTTTTGAAGGGTTTTGAGTAACTCTATATAATTAGAGGTGTTAATTTCATAAGGGTTTCTATGGCCTTTTACAGGGGGAGGAACCCACATGAAACCACATGGATATTTCCTAAAAGGATCCAAAATAATAATGGATTTTAAAAGAAAAATGACCCAATGAGCATCATTTAGAACATATGAAGGATAATATTCAAATATAGAAATCCAATACAAGTTTTATATTCATTGTAACCATTATCTTCATAGATTAACAACATTATAAACCCATTTGAACCATAACTATGGTGAATAATTTTTAGAATTTTTACAATTCATTACCATAAATAATTAAGATTAGTATATAAGATAATATAGACTATGATCATTCAAAATATAAAATAATTTTTTTAAAATTCAATTCACCTATGTGAGAAAATGTAATTAAAAATTAAACCCATAGTTGTGAAGAGAAAGTGATATTTTAAAGAAAAAATGGTCAAAATATTAAACAATTTTTCAATCAAAATAGTATATAAATTTGATTATAATAACATAATTTGATTAATAGATATATAATTGAACTAATTTTACATTGATATATATTTTAAAAAAATTACCATATAAACTTCTTAATGAAAAGTATGTTTTTAATGAACACCAATTATTTATCTCTATTTAGTGAAAAATTAATCTCTTTAGAAAAATTTAAAAAATTCACCATAAGCTAAAAATGACATGAAATTTTCAAAAATGACTTTTATTTTATCAAGTTTTTTATAAAATATTGAATATTTTATTTTATTACTGTTCACTAAACGAAAATTGATTTTTTTAGAAAATAGTATTTTAAATCATTTAATGAAATTTCAAAAAAATAAGTACTTTTCTATAATGTTTATATATATAACCATTAAATAGGATTTTGAAAATTATTTTATTCTAATTCATCCCGGAATGTTTAATTTCTATAAAATAATAATCTTGTCCAAATAAGAATATTTATATTTTTTCAAAATTCATTACAACTTGATGATGTTTGTAATGAAAGCTATAAAAAAAATATATTATATTTTAAATATATAATTTTATTAGAAATAATACTATTACATTATAACCCAATTAAAATGAATTCTTACATAAAAATTCCACCACTTTGTTATAAACTACTATAGATAATTCTGAATCATTTCATCCACAGGTTCCCACGTGACATCCTCAAACTAGTGGTTTCACACGCATAAATACCATGTGAGTGGTGTTCTTTCATATAATAATCTCAACATGATCCAGAATCGTCAGATGAAATTTCTCATAAAGAAATATCATTATCTGGTGGGATGAAATATGTGTTTAGTATATATTAATGATCTAGTATGTACTTCCTTAGGAGATATATATAGATTATTTAATGAACTTGATATAGTTTTGGTAGAGGCCCAAATTGATTGGTTACCATCCCAATAGATCAATAATTTTAAAGAGACCAATATAACTAGGTCTTTGTTTTCCATTATTTCCCAATATCAATAAATTTATCCATAGAGAGATTATTATAAATACCATATCACTTAATTCAAATTATATATCATTCCATTGATTATCAGTATAAATTTTCAATTGACTGTAAAATTACATGATGTGATATTGAGGTAACCATACCTTCCATACTATTTATTCATCCACATCAGGTCCCTATAGATTTATTTCTAAGATTTCATTATATAATGATAGAGCACTACACTTCTTCCATTGAGGGCATCAGAGGGATCTATCTGAATTCTTGAGTGAAATCTATTATTGTATAAAAACTAAACTTTGGGAAGATATCATCCCCCAAACCATTAAAATACATAGAAAAATAGTTTTTCATATCCTATAGGGTTGGAATATTTCTCTCATACTAACCATCTGTCTAAGGATGATTTATAGTGTTGAAACTCAACACCGTATCAACATCTTGATAAAGACCTTTCCAGAACATCGAGGTAATCCTTAGACCCAATTAGATATAGATGAATGTATTAATCCATGAAATCATACCACTT
This sequence comes from Viscum album, assembly GCA_963277665.1. Lineage (NCBI taxonomy): Eukaryota > Viridiplantae > Streptophyta > Magnoliopsida > Santalales > Viscaceae > Viscum > Viscum album. The sequence continues at coordinate 672,070 of CAUJRU010000332.1, read as the reverse complement.
ACTCAATGTATATTTTGGTAAGCTGATTCATATAGAGTTATTATTTAATTTCAATGAAGTATACTGACATTGTAATGCGACCGACTACAAACTATATACCATTATCCCCTTTATACATTTTAGGGAGTCCAATGATAAAATTAATGGGGTTGTTTCCCATTTCCATTCTCATTTGGGTAATGGATCTGACATCCCATATTATTTGCATCTATCATCATTATCTTTATGACATACCAAGCACCAATATATAAATTATATAATTTCATTCTTTTTGGAAAACAACAAGAAATACTATTTTAAATATCAATACATATTCATAAGTACTAAAAGAATTGATAAGGAAGAACTATCTGATTACTATAACAATTCATTCTTAAAATTTGTCATGGAAATAAAACATATATTTTTCTCAAAACAAATCATTCCATTATGATCAATTTTATACCCAATAACATTAATAACATTCCATTTAAAATATACATCTTCCTTCTATGACTCTTAAATATTTACTTGGATCGATGGGTGAAGAATCAATTAAGAATGATATGATTTCTTCTATTCATTTATAATTTCCATATTCAACCATTTAATGTATATAAATATTGTATATTTTTTATACACTTCATTGATATGGTAGGATGAGCATTTTAAATCATGGTATTATCCAACTTGTTGTCTTTCTCAGTGTGGTTATTTATTTAGTATTTATAATATTGAATCAGATCTTACAATCTTATTTGGATCATATTCAACTCATTATATGTGAATATATATTTTATACTTTTGTGATCAGTATATATAAATCACACTTTCCCTAAAAAAACAATGCTTTCATATCTTTAATTCATGAATTACTATAGCTAACTCCAAATTAAGAGTAGGGTAATTTTGATCATGAACATTCAATTTCTTTCTGGAATAAGCTACATATAATTCACTCTGAAGATGAACACATCCCAATACATTATTAGTTGAATCAATACCAATTAAAAACCCTAACCCAATATATGGTAATGTATCTATAGGTGTGCTGACTAATATTATCTTTATTTCTGTGAATGTTTTATCAAATTCATTTATCCTCTAAACTTGGATCCCATTTAACCTATCCTCATGAGTGTATAAGGAATCATCCTTAAACATTTCAAAATAGAAGTCCATTTACTAGTATAGGTTTCGATGGATTAGATACAAGATTATATTTGCAATAAAGTTAAACGAACAAAAAATACAACTTCGATTCCGCACATGAAAAAATGATGGCATCAATCTTTGGACTTCAATTTGACCTGTAAAAATATTTTTGAAACGCAGGGTAAGAAATTTTCTGTGATTTCAAAGGGGGTTAGAAAAAATTAATAAATAATTTTAAAATATTTACATGAAGCAGAAAACAACCATTTAATCCTTTTCTTAAAAAATACCATTTTCATGACATGTCATCATCATTTCTTGAGTGTTACTAAAAACATTTTTAAGAGAATTTTTTTCTCAAAAATTACTATACATATTTAAAAAATACAATTATAACGTCTTATAAAAAATAATCATATACTTTAAAACAATTCATGATATTCCAATTAAATCTAGATAATTTTCACACATGGATTATCCATAACAATCTAGTGGTTCATATTCAAATTTTCTCATGAAATAATATTTGTTTAGAATTTGTACATAAGACAAAGGTTCATAACCAAGGGTATTCTACTAGTCGAATCACCACATGATATATCAGTTACTGGTTACATATTGAGGGAATTCATACTGTCAGACATCATAACCACTCTATCAAGGCCTCATTCTAAGAACATACATAATTATTCTATCAATACCTCGTTCCAATACCATAGTTTGTCTCATGAGACATACTGATTCACAGAGATGCTATAATAGGCCTCACCGATCAACTAATAAGCCAAATGCATTAATCATATATATAATACAAATATATATTTAAATCAAAGTGCCTCATACTACATTTATTTCTTTAATTCTTAATCATAGATGAAAATAAATTCTTTGAAAAATTATTGAGGTCCATATTCTTTAAACAATCCAAAATGTACCTTTTCACTTTGAAAAGATTATTCTATATATTAACTTAAAAAAGATTAACCACAGACATGAAATAATAATCTTTATTTGTAAGATATCAATAAAATGAGTAATGAAATAAATTCACATTTAGAAAATTGGACATATAGTTTTTTCTTCTAAAAATAATCTTTTACAATAAATAAATATGTTTCACACATTAAATTATGAATTAAAAATTTCAATTCCTGATGATATACATGTTAATTATAATCATATATATATATTTTAAAATCATATGTTTATTATTAATGAATGATGTGTCGATGTTGTGCCTGATGCACGACCATGATTGTACATAGATTTGACATCAGTTATTTTAATATAACATAATTACACGGTATACAAATTTTTTTCTAAAAACATGGTTATAAGAAACATAACATGTCAATCAACATTTTATCATTAATATATATATATATATATATATATCCTTATAGATTTTAAAATAAGTTTACACCATATTTTTTTCATTAAAAACATTTCATAATATAATATATCAATATATATACATATACATATACATATATATATATATAATTAACATTGATTTTACAGTGTTCATCATTGCAGAATAAAGACATGATTAAATAAGATATCGATAAATGAGAAAATTCATTGGTAGATGTAATATAAAATTACAAATTTTATATTAACATATGTTGTGGAAGATTTATTAAAACATAATTTTTATTAACATAATATATTCATTTAACATAGAATAAAAAATCGTAGAAAATAATTAAGCTCACTACACAATATTAAATAATAATTAAAATAATCCCTCTATGATTATAATGTAAATACTATTGATATATATAATCCCTCATTCATTTATAATTTCAGAAAATTGTTTTACGAAGATGTATAGATACAGATATAGAACTTTTTTCTTGTTTAAGTAATCATAATGAATAAATGGGACTCACATGAAATTATTAGAGAAACATTTTATGTAAAACATGTAAAAATTATTTTATATGTCGACATATATATGTATATATATAATTTTACATGAATCAATCTCATGAAATGGGAATATGAACATATCATATAAATTTTCAAGTCACACACAAAAATTAAATTAAATCATTTATAAGAAAACAATTTCTATTTTCTTAATATTAATTTGGGTAAATTGGGTGATTTACTGGGTTAAAGATTATGACCATATCTTAAATGTTAGTCATATTTATACACATAATTTCTCACTCAAAATTATAGTTTAATATTATTATTACATATTGACAATATAACATAAATTGCAATTAATTACTCACTATAATAAATTTTTAAGTAATACTAGTCTCTTAGTTATATCATTTGTTAAAATAATAATATTTCACTTTCTTTATTAAACCAATTGATTCATTTTGATTAAACACACAAATTTCAAAAACACAAATTTTTTAATAATATCATAAAGATAACAATTATAACATGATAAATTATAAATTGAATGGTTTATAAGTGTATTTAATTGATAATAAAAAATTTTAATTGAGAATGGCATAATTTGACATGAATTGTCTAATTAAAATTTTAAAGCTAGGTAAAGTTATTTCACTATAAAATAAATAAATTTTTTAAATTAGTAAATTGAAAGAATGACACATGATGTATCTTAATTATTTTAAAATTAAGAACCATAAAATTGGAAATTGTTAATTGCTGCAATAATATGTAATTAGAAATCATAACATAAGAGTCTTTTACTAATATATTTTATAGAATAAAAAATTATACTAAAATAAAATTTCCCTGAAAGGGATAAAATGAATAAAAATTCCCTTCAATATAATATTATCAAAATAATATTCAAAAGTAATATTTTTGGATTTGAACAAAAAAATAGAATTTTTTTTTTCTAAAATATTTCCCCTTTCCTGAAACATAAATAGGAGACCCTCTTGGGAAACAACCATTTGGTGCATACTCTCATCAAACATAACTGTAATGTAATAGGAATAATATACCATAAATTGTATCCCTCTGCACACAAACCCTCTTTAATGGTTTACAAAACTTTTTTTATAGCCAAAAAACTATCTACGTACAACTACATAATCTTGCCGTCCAATCCTAGTTTATATAATATATATAATTGGATATAATGTTAGTACCAACAAAACAACAATGATGGAGGAAATTGAAAATTAACTCTCATAATTGATTAAAACCACAAAAAAATATAAAATTTGACATAAGTAATATAAAATTATGTTTAATAGGATGATGTGGATGTGTGTAGTCCAAACAAATATACCGAATATTTATAATTCAAAAGTAAAACATTCACGGACCAAGGACTGAAGATAAAAATCAGTGATAGAAAAATGAAAAGACTTCGAATATGGGAAACGATAGAGAAGACAACAACAAAAAAATCGATATTGTAGAGTAGAAAAATGTACACCTAAATAAAGGAAAAACATAAAATTTATCCAAAGTAATTAAAAATACTGCCTATATTTAACCTAGAAAATCAAAACCCTAACACATCATAACTCTATTGATGCTACTCAGACCATCCAATAAGTTATTGTTCTTCTCCGTTTTGGATTGATCATCACACGAGGTCTTTCACCATTCGACTCGACCACTATGACAACGATCAGAAATACCGACCTCAACCTTGACCTATCTACCATGTTTGACCTCTTTGGATTCTAGGATGTGAACCCCTAAAGGACTGTGAAACCCTATGCTTGATTTTCCTTCTACCCAAAACGACAGAACTCAATCTCGATTCCCTATTAAAATATAGCATCCCCTTTTGATAATTGGTTTTCTCTATTAAAAAAACATTTATCATATTTTTTATATCTTAAATTTTATTTGTTGTTATATTTTTGACTCATGATTATATTGGACTCATGTTTCCCTTTATTTATATGATGTTTTCATTATAGTTATCATTAATTTATTATTTCATTATTAAAATAGAACACAATCACTATTCATTCCATTTTTTAGTACAATGTTTTTGAATATATATATACAAGTAATGTTTTATAAATAAATTGGTTTTTATATATACAATTTTTAATTTTTTAAATATATATATTTATATATTTCATTTTATAAATAAATAAAATCTATTTATTTATATAAAATATAAATATAATGTGCACTTTATCATAATATAATAGTTACATATGTTTATAATTTATAAATTTTAAAAAATATATTATCATCTACAACATTTATATATTTATAATTTCAATACATTATTAAAATATTTATATTATATAATTCTAATAAAATTCATAATATAAATAATTTTATAAGACATTATTCTAATCAAATTTTATTATTTAAAAGCAATAATTGTAATTTCATATATATATATATATATATATATATATATAATATTTTATAAAATAAAATTGAAATTAATTATATTCAATGTGTATAATATATTATATCAAATTAAAAACATTTATCAAAGTTAGTATAATTGTAATATATATATTTTATAAAAATTTAATTATTTCCCTTTTGATAAAAATAATTTTTTATTGAAATTCATTTTTAATCAATAATAAATATATTCATATTAAAAAATTCCATAAAAAGGAAATGATATAGAATAAATTTTAAAACAATCTATATGCATTGATTTGATCAATTTAATTAAAATAATAAATTTAAATTATTTTTTCAATGGAAATCGACTAAAAATATTATTAATTTTATATCCACTAAAAATAATATTTATACAATGAAACAGATTTTAGAAATTCTGGGATTTTACATTATTCTCACCATAATAGAATTGTATCCTTACAATTTATTTTGACAGACTAGAAAATAATTCTGAATTTCCGTCTCAATAATTAAGAAACACTAGGACAGTTAAACTTCTAGAATAAATAACATCAAATCATTGAAGTTTTCTAGACCATTCCTCTGATACAAATTATAATTAATTAGACATAAAAATTAAAAAATAGAGGATATTGTACCAGTCTAGGTTCTGGAAAATTAGATACAAGCTCAAAGTTGCAATAAAATTAAACAAAAAAAATCCAACTTTGCTTCTCCAGGCGCAAAAATAATGATGTCCAACTTAGGACTTCAATTTGAATTATGAAAATATTTTTTAAGTGTAGGGTGAGTGATTTTTAATAACCAGTAAGGGGATTAGAAACAACTTATAAATTCTTTTAAAATATTTTCATGATGAAAAATACATCATTTAAATCATTTTCATAAAAAGTAAATACCTTTGTCTTGACATTTCGTCGTCATTTCCCATGAGTTTCTAAAAAAATTATGAGAATCTTATGATGAAAAATTAAATTTAATATTAAAAAACCACATTTATATTGTGTTATAGAAATATTAATTTTAAAAAACAAAATTCCACGATATAATAATTAATGCTAGATAATGTTCAGATGTAGATTACCATAACATACTCGTGGTGCAGATGCAAATTTACACATGAAATAATACATGTTCATAATTTGTGCATAAGACAAATGTACTTAACCATGAAAATTTTAGTAGTCAAATAACCACATAGTCAATCAGTTGCTAGATATATATTGAGGGAATGCATAATGACAATCATCATAACCAGTATGTCAAGGCCTTCTTCCAAGTTTATACATAATTATTCTTTCATTACCTCAAGCTATGACCATAGTTCATCTAATGAGACCTACCGATTCATAGAGAGGCTATAAAGGGCCTCACCAATCACATAATAAGACAAATTTATTCCTAATATGTCTAATAAAAATATGTTTTAAATAAATTTTTCCCATACCACTCTAATTTATTTAAATCTTAATCATAGATTAAAATAAACTCATTGATAAATTATTGAGGTACATATTCATTAAACAATCCAATGTGTCCCATACCACTTTTAAAAGTTTAATCCATATAATATCATAAAAATATTAATCGAATAAATAAAATCATTGTCTTTATTTGTAATACATCAATAAAATTATTATTGAAATAAATACACAATTAATAAGAAATGAACATATAATATTTTCTTATCAAAATAATCTTCAAAAATTAAATTTTTTTTCTCACATAAAACTATAAATAAACCATTTTAAATTACTGATTAGGTCAATTTTCTTGATAATATTAGAAACTTTATTTCAATACATGAGTTTATTATGAATGAGTGATGTGTCGATTTAACACTTGTCTCATGACCATGACTATATTTAGATTCCGAATCCTTAATTTTAATATAAGATGATGATATGTAATGCATATTTTTTATTAGAAACATGACGATAAGAAACATAACATGTAGATCCACATTTTACACATTATATATATATATATATGCGTATCTATAAATCTGTATGGATTAGAAAATAATTTATTCCAGTATTTGTTCATTCAAAACATGTAGCAATTTAATATATATATATATATATATATTTGACATTGAATTTACAGTATTCATCATCATGGAATAAATACATATCTCAACAAGACATTAATAAATGATAAAATTCATCATTAGATATGACATCAAATTTCAAATTTTATATTTACATATGTTGTGGCATATTTATTAAAGCAAAACTTTTATTAACATAATATATTTATTTAATGCAGAATATAAAATCATAGAAACTAATTAATCTCACAACACAACATGAATTAATAATTCAAATAATTCTTAATTGATTATAATCTAAATACTATAAATATATATGATCAGTAATTAAATTATAAATTTAGAAAATATTTTTACAAATATGTATAGATACACATATTTCATTTTTTTTACTTCTCCAAGTAATCCTAAAGAATAAATGTGACTGACATGAAATTATTAGAGAAACATTATATGTAAAACATGTAATAATTGTTTTGTATATCGATATATATGTATGTATTTTTATATATTATTTTACTTGGAACAATTCTTAGAACTGGGAATATATCCTAATTTTATAACATTAAATGCAAAACACAAATATTAATGGAAATCATATATAAGATAAAAATTTCTCATTTCTTAGTATTCATTTGGGTAAATTGGGTGATTTTATGGGTTAAAGATTATGACCATAACATAAATGTTATTCAAAGTTGTAAACATAATTGCTCACTCAAAATGAGATTTTAAAATTATACTTATATATTGACATCATATTATAAATTATAAATTATTACTCACTATAATACATATTGAAATAATAACTGTTTGTTAATTATTTTCTTTAAAAATAAAATTATTTTTCACTTCCCATATTAAACTAATTGATTCCTTATGTTTATACATGAAACATTCACAAACACAATATTTTAAAAGAATCATAAAAATAGAAATTCAGACTTGATAAATTGTAAATTAAAATATATATAAGTTTTAAATTTTGAAAATAAAATATTATAATTGAGAATGGCAGAATTTGACATGTATTGTCAAATTAATATTTTAAGACAATGTAATATAATTTTCAATAAAATAAATAGTTGTCACCAATTAGTAAATAGAAATCATAAAACATGATGTCCTTTACTTATTTAGAAATTAAGAATCATAAAATTGGAAATAGTTAATTGCTGCAAAATTATGTAAATAGAAATATTAATATTAATGTATCTTACTAATATATATTTTAGAATCAAATATTCCATTAAAATAAAATTAGCAAGAAAGGGATAAAATGAATATGAAATACCATTAGTATAATCTAATGTGAATAATATTCAAAACTTAAAGGTTTTTGGATATGAACCAATGAAACTGACAATTATTTGAAATTTTTCCCCTTACATGAAAACATGAGACCTTATTGAGAAACAATAGTTTTGCACATACGCTCCTCTAACTGGACTTCCATCTAACTGGACTAACAGACAATAAGCTGCATGACTCAACATGCACACCCTCTCTAAATGTTTATAAAAGTGTTTTTATATCCAAAGAATCTATATGTGTACACATACATAATCTAGTAGTGCAATATTGGATTACAGATTAATTAGAAATTGATTAAAAGTTAGTACTAACAAAACACCAATGATATAAGAAATTTAAAATTAACTCTGATAGATGATTCAAACCATTACAAAATAGAAAATTTGACACAAGTAATATAAAATGAGGTTTAATAGGATGTATTAGATGCTTGAAGACCAAAACAACACACCTAATGTTTATAATCCAAAAATAGGACATTTATGAAACAAAGACTGTTGATAAACAAAAGACAGAAAAATGGATAAACATGGATTACGGAAAATGATAGAGAAGGAAAAGGCAACTCAAATCGTTGTTACAACATTGAAAACTGAACACTTCAACGAAATAAAAAAATAACTTAGATCTAAATAATTCAAACATACAGACTACCATAGATCTAGAAAAACAAAACCATAACATTCTGAAACTCCATTAACGTCGCTTAGAGTATCCTACGGGAGGCTGTTCTCTTCCATCTAGGATCGATCATCACATGAGTTCCTTCACTAGGGTTCGACTCGACCAATGTGATAGCGATCAGAATACCCTTCATCATCCTTAACCTATCTATTGTGTTCGGCCTCTCCGGATTTGAAGATGTAAACCCATTGAGGCCCGTGAAACCATATTCATGATTTACCTTCTACCCAAAATCATGCGCCCCTAACATGATTCCTCATTCAAAAGGTGTATCCCCTTTTGAAATTTTTTTCTCTTTTTTTTAAACGTTCACATCATTTTTTATCTCTTAAATTTGATATTTAACTATATGTTTAACTCATGCATTCATTAGACTCATGTTTCCTCTTTATTTCTATGAATTTATCATTATAATTATCATTTTTTATTTTGTAATTATAATAGTAAAAAATCACTATACATACATTTTTTACTACAAAACAAATTGTTATTTATACAATGTGTTTTTATCAGAATATAATAATTACATATTTTTATAATTCATCAATTTAATAAAATAAATTATAATCTATGAAATTTATATAGGTATAATTTCATTACATTATTAAAATAGTTATATTATATAATTATAATAAATTATATAATTATAATAAATTTCATAATAATAATAATTTTATAAAACATTATTCTAATCAATGTTTATAATTTTAAACCAGTAATTATAGTTTCATATATATATATATATATATATATATATCATATTTTTAAAAATAAAATGAAATTAATTTTATTTAATATGTAGTATTTATTATTTCGTATTAAATACTATTATCATAGTTAGTATAATTGAAATATATTTTTTATTTTAATTAAATTTAATTATTTATCTTTTGATAAAAATAAATTGTGTTATTGAAATGCAGTTTAAAAAATAAAAAATATATTAAAATTAAAAAATTCTGTAAAAAAGATCATTCTATTGAAATAATTTTAAATTTTTTTGCAGGAACAATTATGATCATTTTTATTAAAATACATAATTAATTTTTTTAAAGGAAAATGACTAAAAATATTATTAATTTGTTTATCCTGATAAAAACATATTTATAGAATATAACTAAGTTTGGAATTTTGCGATGTTACAGAGTGTATTTGATATTTGAATGAAATTATATAATAACCTTCATTAATATCAAGATAAACCATGAAAATAATGGATCTCAATAATCATGGTTAGTTGGGGATAACACTTAGTAGCCCTTCTGTTTGATGGATCTACTAATATACACTCCCATGAGATTATATGACCATAAATGAAACATATTGTATCCAAAATTCATACAACCTAAATTTATCATAAATTTTATTCTTCCTTTGGTGACTTTAGTACAATTCTAAAGTGATCATCATGGTATTCTGTTATATTTAAATATATAATAATATCTTTTAAAAATACTTACATAAATTGATCAAGGTAATCTCCAAATACTCTATCAATTAAATTGATGAAGATAACATGGGAATTAGTAATACTGAAGGAAATAAATATATATTCATAGTGACCATACCATACATGGAATTTTTTCTTGGGAATATCTTCTTTGTTGACCTTGAATTGATGACCTACTGAATGATTTCTAATCATGGAAAAGTATTGAGCTCCGTACAGTTGATCGAATAGGTCGACAGTATGGGGTTGAGGATATTTCTTCTTGATCATGATCTTTTTCGGCTCCCAATAATCATAATAGAGTCGCATCAATCCATATTTCTTTGCTACAAAAAGATTAGGTTGACTCTAATGATACACACTTGATCGAATGATTCCCTTGTCATGGTTCTCTTGGACTCATACCTTTTATTGGAGTTATCTTAATTATATTCCATTGTATTCTAGATGAGAGTCTACCATTAGTCCACTTATCCATTAAAATGATAGGCAATGAACACATATTTCTCATGATCCAAACACTAGAGAATGGAAAATATCATTTTATAAATTCTGATCCATTATTCAAAAAATTAGTGCATCAGTTGACCTACTAAAAGATAGTGGATGATTCCAAATTAAGGAATCAAATAGGTTTAGTTCCCTTCTTTTGAAATTGGATGTTCATCATGATTAATGTCTTTATAAATTTCTGTGAGAATAAAAATGGTATTTTTTATTCCATATCCCATTCTAGGACTACATATCTCATGAGATATAAATATTTACCCAATAAAATAGATGAATATATTGGTCCAACACAACACATTATTGAAATCACAAACATGTGTTTCACATGATCATAATACATTCATAATATCGTAAACCATAAAATAAATTGGTTTTCATAAACATTTCACCATATCAGAACCTATAGAAAGACATCATTTAATCATTTCATCATAGAATATCATGTAAATATTAGTATGTTCCATAAGTATTTCCTCAGGGTATAACCCATGGATTAGAAAATGGTTTCATAAAAATTTTTAATCCTGAAAACAAATTATTCAATTGAATAATAAGAATTATATATTCATATATTATCCCAGGTAAGTCATTCTAAACATCAACGAATGTTATATAAGATGGAAAATGAATTTGAACGGTCATTTATAACATTTTCTTAGGAAAATATCCTTCCCCTTTTGATGAACATTTTTTGATACATAAATCATTTTAAGAATCATTTTCTTCAATAATATCATTTTAAGCCAATATTGTAAGATTAAAAAAATTGGTCATTATGGTGTATAATTACCTTCATACTGTACTTGTTAACAAAAATATAATGTTCACATTTTTAGTAAAATCCAAAAAGTCATGGTATGGAAAATGACATGAAAATTACATTAAAACCCTTTTGTGAAAATAAAAACATGTGTAAAATTCCTTCAATCAATAATCTGTAGAATAATGTTTTTTAAAGGAATGATTGAAATCGTGGTTTTATAAGAAGACATGATTTTCGATGAAAAATTGGTTTTTGACTAAGGAGAGAATGAAATAAGATTTTTCATGGAACTATTATTTTTTAATATTATGTTTATAATGATTAGAAAATGAAGGTAATATATTATTCTCATAGTATAATGATTAAAAAATAAATTATTATGTATATTTAGAGAGGTATCATATGATATTATCATTAGAAATATAATCATAAACAATCTTAACAAACGATGGATTTTAATAGAAATATTTACCACTTTGGTAAAATTTAGTTTCAAGACTTTTGAATAAGATTTCCTAAATTGGATATTTAAATCCATATAATATTCTGGGTAAGATTTATATAATAAATACATGGGTAGTATATAAACCTCATGGATGAAATTAGTGGTGAATATGAAATGTGTCTCAAATAATTAAAAAGGTTAGATGAAAATACCTTATTATAAATATTAACTATCGCCATTCAAGTCAAAACCTTTTGGCTAAGAAATATATGTTTATTATAAATATATTATAGAAAATAATTATATATATAATTCCATATATTATTTTCTTATGAAACTTTTCTAACTATTTATTAATAATTCCATTTTAAATTCAAATTTCAGGAAAAAACTACAATGTGTTTCTTGTATGTTTTCATTTTGTATTTTTGGTCCTTTTTAATTGGTCATGGTTCCATAATCTAATTTTTTTTTGAACTTCATAAAAAGAAAATATATATTCATTGTATATTATTTTGTGTAATCCATGATAGATATTGATATAATATTAAATTCACCATCCATAGAGATGGTATGCCATACGTACACGTGAATGCTATTTCTATTTTCTAAAAATAGTAAAAGAAACAAAGGTAAACAACATATTAACATTATAGAATAATTACTATGTAATATATAGAATTCATATTCATTATATTTTTCTTTAATACTTTCTATATAAAGAGTATTTTAACAAAAATCATATCGCTTCATGAGGCGGTAATCCGCCGTACACATGAGTGATATTATCGTATCCACCACAGAATAGAAAATAAGAATGTACCTATGATAAAATAACTGAATAAGTATATTAATGTTATAAATATGATATAAATAAGTTCAATATGTCAATTTATTTATTTTTGAACATGTTTTATAGAAAACAGACAACATCAGATCATGAGGCCATTATCTGCACGTACAATATCGGGGGTTTCATTTTTCAATTGAATGTTGTAGAGATGGACATAAGTTATTAAATTAATATAATAAAATATCATTATATAGGTGATACTGGTTTTATTATAATTTTATATTTGATACAAAATTGAAAGAGGAAATAGATGAAATAAAAATAATTATCTATGTGAATACAATTACCTTAATTAGAAGCACCTCTTTATGATCTCTTATTAAGGACAATACGTACGTTATTTTGGGAGGAATATATGCAATATAAAATGGTAAAGGATATTGAACTGTTATTTATGAAGGTTTTGGTAGAACAATATTTCTTTATAGGTGTGAATATGCGAAGGCACTACTAGAAATTGGGGCTATAGCCACGGACCTATAGCCACGGTTTTATAGGTCCGTGGCTATAGCCCTTATTAGGCCACGGTTAAATTTTTGTCCGTGGCTAAATGTGTTTCATCCTTTTATTCTCCCGATCTTTTATCGGGCTCCTCCTCCTCCCCGATCCACAGCCCTCCTCCCCGACGGCATCTCCTCCTCGCCGCGCCCTCCTCGCCGCGCCCTCCTCCTCGCCGCGCCCTCCTCGTGGCCGCGCCCTCCTCGTCGTCGCGCCCTCCTCGCCCCTCCTCCCCGACGCCTCCTCGCTGCGCTTCCCCCCTCCCCGGACTCACTCCTACGGAACCCTCCCCGACTCACTCCCCTCCCCCGATGCACTCCCCTCCCCGGACGACCGCGCCTCCCCCCTCCCCGGAAGACAGCGCCTCCCCCGACGCCGACGGACTCCCCTCCAAGTCTAAATCGTGATGGGGGTTTGAGTGAGGTATTATTCTCCAAATTCCTTCCTCTGAGTTGTTTCTTGACTGGTAGATGTTCAACTCTCTTTGAATCTATTGATTTGGCTTAAAAATACCAGTTCATCATCGATTTAAATATCTCTATTTAACAGTTGCTATTCAATGTTCATATTTAATTGAATTCTACCAGATTGTCTTTGTGTTGAATGCTGGTTTTAAGTCAAATATGATTTTTTTCAAACATCTGGTTCGGCGTTGCATCATTTTAATTTCTTTTCCACTGTTTTGTTTTATTAATTCAACATCAACCAAATTTTTCATCCTGTTTTAATGAAAAATATAAATTCAATTATGTATGTATTTAATTTCCTTCTGAATTATGTTTTATACTTGCAGGTATTGAATTCTGAATTCAATTCTAAATTTTGTATGTATTTACTTGAAGATATGACTTATGTGTTGTAATTGCAGGTATGTATTCAATTCTGAATTTTAAATTCAATTCTGAAATCTATATGTATTTACTTGCAGATATGTATTATTTGTTATAATACTTGCAGGCATGTATTCAATTCTGAATTCCGAATTCAATTCTGAATTTTGTATGTATTTACTTACAGGTATGAATTATGTGTTATAATACTTTCATGTATGAATTTAATTCTGAATTCTGTATGTATTTACTTGTAGGTATGTATTCAATTCTGTATGTATTCTGAATTCATGTATCTATTTAATTCTGTATGTATTTTTAATTGAGGGAGGAATGGAGTCTCTAATTGCAGGTATGTATTCTATATGTATAGAGTCTCTAGTTGCAAGTATGTATGTATTCTTTATGTATGGAGTCTCTAGTTGTAGTTATGCATTCTGTATGTATTCTGTATGTATTTTGTATGTATTCTGTATGTATTCAATTCTATATGTATGGAGTCTCTAGTTGTAGGTATGTATGGATTCTCTAGTTGCAGGTATGTATTCGGTATGTATTTTGTATGTATTTAATTCTGTATTTAATTTTGTATGTATTTACTTGCGGGTATGTATTTAATTTTGTATGTATTCATCAAAAAAACCACTCGTTGGACAATAATAAGCAACTAGATGTGGTTTTTTCTTTCTAGACTGTAGTTTCTCCTATAGGGACCCTTATTCCCTCTACTGGAATGTGCTTTTTCGGTTGTAGGGGTGCTAAAATCTTTATCATTGGCTTCTTTATTTACCTGTACACACTAGTTGGCCTGAATTTGAAAGCATGGTAGTCTTCGCGACGTGCACGCACAGACGGCACGTCAATCGGAGATAATTAAAATGAGGTGTCAATGAAATTCAGAATGCCAAATTGACTTTCAAAAAGTGTATTCACATCTAAATATTTCTTACCAACTATCATGCTGGATCATTTGAGTTATTTGTGAAAATCAATAATTAATCACTATGAGATTAATGGTTGTGCTGTTTGAATCCAGGTGAAGCTCTCAATAGGGTGTCTACTTAGCGTACAATTTTATTGGACCATCCGATGATCCTCCATTGCATATTGTATTCTCACAGCGCATATTCTTTCCTCTGATTACAGTGTACTCCATCCGATGATCAATCCGATATTCTCACTCTGCCCATTCGTGTCATTGCACGACCCCTTCCACCTTCATTTCAGCCCGCTGCCACCAGCATTCTAGCCCGCAACAGCCCCCCCCCACCTTCGAATCAGCCCGCACCATCCCCCCAACACCTGCAACCAGCCCCCTTTCACCCACATTCCAGTCTCCTCCCGCTCCCTTCGCTCCTGGTCGGAAGATGCTGCCCCGCGGATGTCGCTGGATCGGGCCAACACGCCGCGGTCACGCCGCGGTCACGCCGCGGTCACGCCGCGGTCACGCCGCGGTCACGCCGCGGTCACGCCGCGGTCACGCCGCGGTCACGCCGCGGTCACGCCGCGGTCACGCCGCGGTCACGCCGCGATCACGCCGCGGTCACGCCGTGATGTGGCCCTGCTCCAGCCACATCCAGCAGGGGGGAGGTTCAGCCCCACTTGCTCACAGGCGTTTCAGACGACCCATTTTTCAGCAAAGTCATCAGCCCGCTGCCACCAGCATTCCAGCCCGCAACAGCCCCCCACCTTCGAATCAGCCCGCACCATCCCCCCAACACCTGCAACCAGCCCCCTTTCACCCACATTCCAGCCTCCTCCCGCTCCCTTCGCTCCTGGTCGGAAGATGCTGCCCCGCGGATGTCGCTGGATCGGGCCAACACGCTGCGGTCACGCCGCGGTCACGCCGCGGTCACGCCGCGGTCACGCCGCGGTCACGCCGTGATGTGGCCCTGCTCCAGCCACATCCAGCAGGGGGGAGGTTCAGCCCCACTTGCTCACAGGCGTTTCAGACGACCCATTTTTCAGCAAAGTCATCAGCCCGCTGCCACCAGCATTCCAGCCCGCAACAGCCCCCCCACCTTCGAATCAGCCCGCACCATCCCCCCAACACCTGCAACCAGCCCCCTTTCACCCACATTCCAGCCTCCTCCCGCTCCCTTTGCTCCTGGTCGGAAGATGCTGCCCCGCGGATGTCGCTGGATCGGGCCAACACGCTGCGGTCACGCCGCGGTCACGCCGCGGTCACGCCGCGGTCACGCCGCGGTCACGCCGTGATGTGGCCCTGCTCCAGCCACATCCAACAGGGGGGAGGTTCAGCCCCACTTGCTCACAGGCGTTCACAGGCGTTTCAGACGACCCATTTTTCAGCTAAGTCATCAGCCCGCTGCCACCAGCATTCCAGCCCGCAACAGCCCCCCCACCTTCGAATCAGCCCGCACCATCCCCCCAACACCTGCAACCAGCCCCCTTTCACCCACATTCCAGCCTCCTCCCGCTCCCTTCGCTCCTGGTCGGAAGATGCTGCCCCGCGGATGTCGCTGGATCGGGCCAACACGCTGCGGTCACGCCGCGGTCACGCCGCGGTCACGCCGCGGTCACGCCGCGGTCACGCCGCGGTCACGCCGCGGTCACGCCGCGGTCACGCCGCGGTCACGCCGCGGTCACGCCGCGGTCACGCCGCGGTCACGCCGCGGTCACGCCGCGGTCACGCCGTGATGTGGCCCTGCTCCAGCCACATCCAGCAGGGGGGAGGTTCAGCCCCACTTGCTCACAGGCGTTTCAGACGACCCATTTTTCAGCAAAGTCATCAGCCCGCTGCCACCAGCATTCCAGCCCGCAACAGCCCCCCCACCTTCGAATCAGCCCGCATCATCCCCCCAACACCTGCAACCAGCCCCCTTTCACCCACATTTCAGCCTCCTCCCGCTCCCTTCGCTCCTGGTCGGAAGATGCTGCCCCGCGGATGTCGCTGGATCGGGCCAACACGCTGCGGTCACGCCGCGGTCACGCCGCGGTCACGCCGCGGTCACGCCGTGATGTGGCCCTGCTCCAGCCACATCCAGCAGGGGGGAGGTTCAGCCCCACTTGCTCACAGGCGTTTCAGACGACCCATTTTTCAGCTAAGTCATCATCACTCTGCAAGCAGATGCTCCTTCCTTTCCTACTTACTCTTTTCTGCAAGGTGTCCTCTGTTATAAGGGCCGGTTGGTGCTGTCTAGTTCGTCCCCATGGGTGCCCATATTGCTGGCTGAGTTCCATTTGTCTCCGTAGTGGGGTCATTCTGGTTTTTGCCGCACGTATAGAAAATTGCCTGCCAATTTATATTGGGTCGGGATGAAAATACCGGTTCAACAGTTTGCCAATGGGCCAAATGCCAACGAAATAAATATTCCACACTATATCCGGCTGGCCTGTTGCAGCCGTTGGAAATTCCCCAGCTGGTGTGGTCGGGTCTCTCTATGGATTTTATCACCGGACTACCCTAATCCCGTGGTTGCACTGTGATTCTGGTCATCATTGATCATCTCTCTAAATATGGCCATTTTTTACCCCTAAAACACCCTTACACAGCAAAGAGTGTGGGAGTGTGGGCGAGGTTTTCGTGTGGGAGATTGTCAGTTTGCATAGCATTCCAGCGACCACAATCCCATTTTTGTAAGCCATTTTTGGATTGAACTGCTCAAACTCCAAGGCACTGACTTAAAACTCAGCTTGACCTACCACCCGCAAACGGATGACCAAACAGAGGTGGTAAATCGCTGCCACGAGACCTACGCTGTTCCATCAGAAATCTAGTTGCCCGCTGTTGCCCATGCACTGCTTGATCGTGGACTCAAATATTATTTGAGTCGGTCCCAAGACATCATGAAGCAGAAAACTAATACACTGCCGTCACCTTGCCCTCCATGTGGGAGATCCTGTTTCCGTACGCTTTCGGCCTCACAAACAACACTCTTTAACCTGCCAGATTTCTCAGAAACCTGCCCCTCGTTTCTATGGGCCATTTACAGTTCAGCGGAAGATCGGCCTGGTGGCTTGTTAGCTTGATCTTCCTCCCTCAGCCTGGGGGCCTCCTGAGGATTTCTTCTGTTGTTTTCCCTATTTCTTCTATTTTTCTGCTGTAATTTTCGTTCCCATCCTTTAATACAGAATTGCAGCCCTCATTGAGGGCTGGAAGTTTGAGAGGCTTAACAGAATTAGAGTATGACAGTGTGTCAAGTTTGAGAGGCTTAACAGAATTAGAGTATGACAGAAAGAAGCTTCGAGCCGAAAGGCTCTAAAGCCATTTTATTAAAAACAAAAGATGACATAAGAGAGGAGATGGGGCTAGACATTGATAAAACTGCCTTCATAATAAAGCATTTCGTTTTCATAACCCCCTCCCCGACGTCATCATCCCATTCCAAGTTGTAGGTAGATGAGCTATGAGACCTAGTCACCATCGGACGTGCGGTCTGCGCAGGAGGGCTCATTATGCGTTCTTTAAGCGTTGCGCGCGCTTGAGAAACGCGCGTGGGGGGTCCAAACGGGCCGAACGAATTGCGAATGGCCTGAAATCGGACGACATCAAAGGGTGAGTGAATTGTGATGTGGTCGAGCAGACGGCACGTCAATCGGACGTGCCGTGTGCCCGCGGTGACCGGGAACGCCGTTCTGGTGTCATAAACGGCCAAAACAGGCGTCTAACGGTCAAACTAATAGCGGACGACATCGGATTGACCTGAAATCACAGGACAACATTCAAATTATTATTCGCGACGTGCACGCGCAGACGGCACATCAATCGGACGTGCGGTCTGCGCAGGAGGGCTCATTATGCGTTCTTTAAGCGTTGCGCGCGCTTGATAAACGCGCGTGGGGAGGTCCAAACGGGCCGAACGAATTCCGAATGGCCTGAAATCGGACGACATCAAAGGGTGAGTGAATTGTGATGTGGTCGAGCAGACGGCACGTCAATCGGACGTGCCGTGTGCCCGCGGTGACCGGGAACGCCGTTCTGGTGTCATAAACGGCCAAAACGGGCGTCTAACGGTCAAACTCATAGCGAACGACATCGGATTGACCTGAAATCACAGGACAACATTCAAATTATTATTCGCGACGTGCACGCGCAGACGGCACGTCAATCGGACGTGCGGTCTGCGCAGGAGGGCTCATTATGCGTTCTTTAAGCGTTGCGCGCGCTTGAGAAACGCGCGTGGGGGGGTCCAAACGGGCCGAACGAATTGCGAATGGCCTGAAATCGGACGACATCAAAGGGTGAGTGAATTGTGATGTGGTCGAGCAGACGGCACGTCAATCGGACGTGCCGTGTGCCCGCGGTGATCGGGAACGCCGTTCTGGTGTCATAAACGGCCAAAACGGGCGTCTAACGGTCAAACTCATAGCGGACGACATCAGATTGACCTGAAATCACAGGACAACATTCAAATTATTATTCGCGACGTGCACGCGCAGACGGCACGTCAATCGGACGTGCGGTCTGCGCAGGAGGGCTCATTATGCGTTCTTTAAGCGTTGCGCGCGCTTGAGAAAAGCGCGTGGGGGGTCCAAACGGGCCGAACGAATTGCGAATGGCCTGAAATCGGACGACATCAAAGGGTGAGTGAATTGTGATGTGGTCGAGCAGACGGCACGTCAATCGGACGTGCCGTGTGCCCGCGGTGACCGGGAACGCCGTTCTGGTGTCATAAACGGCCAAAACAGGCGTCTAACGGTCAAACTAATAGCGGACGACATCGGATTGACCTGAAATCACAGGACAACATTCAAATTATTATTCGCGACGTGCACGCGCAGACGGCACATCAATCGGACGTGCGGTCTGCGCAGGAGGGCTCATTATGCGTTCTTTAAGCGTTGCGCGCGCTTGATAAACGCGCGTGGGGGGGTCCAAACGGGCCGAACGAATTCCGAATGGCCTGAAATCGGACGACATCAAAGGGTGAGTGAATTGTGATGTGGTCGAGCAGACGGCACGTCAATCGGACGTGCCGTGTGCCCGCGGTGACCGGGAACGCCGTTCTGGTGTCATAAACGGCCAAAACGGGCGTCTAACGGTCAAACTCATAGCGAACGACATCGGATTGACCTGAAATCACAGGACAACATTCAAATTATTATTCGCGACGTGCACGCGCAGACGGCACGTCAATCGGACGTGCGGTCTGCGCAGGAGGGCTCATTATGCGTTCTTTAAGCGTTGCGCGCGCTTGAGAAACGCGCGTGGGGGGGTCCAAACGGGCCGAACGAATTGCGAATGGCCTGAAATCGGACGACATCAAAGGGTGAGTGAATTGTGATGTGGTCGAGCAGACGGCACGTCAATCGGACGTGCCGTGTGCCCGCGGTGACCGGGAACGCCGTTCTGGTGTCATAAACGGCCAAAACGGGCGTCTAACGGTCAAACTCATAGCGGACGACATCAGATTGACCTGAAATCACAGGACAACATTCAAATTATTATTCGCGACGTGCACGCGCAGACGGCACGTCAATCGGACGTGCGGTCTGCGCAGGAGGGCTCATTATGCGTTCTTTAAGCGTTGCGCGCGCTTGAGAAAAGCGCGTGGGGGGTCCAAACGGGCCGAACGAATTGCGAATGGCCTGAAATCGGACGACATCAAAGGGTGAGTGAATTGTGATGTGGTCGAGCAGACGGCACGTCAATCGGACGTGCCGTGTGCCCGCGGTGACCGGGAACGCCGTTCTGGTGTCATAAACGGCCAAAACGGGCGTCTAACGGTCAAACTCATAGCGAACGACATCGGATTGACCTGAAATCACAGGACAACATTCAAACTATTATTCGCGACGTGCACGCGTAGACGGCACGTCAATCGGACGTGCGGTCTGCGCAGGAGGGCTCATTATGCGTTCTTTAAGCGTTGCGCGCGCTTGATAAACGCGCGTGGGGGGGTCCAAACGGGCCGAACGAATTCCGAATGGCCTGAAATCGGACGACATCAAAGGGTGAGTGAATTGTGATGTGGTCGAGCAGACGGCACGTCAATCGGACGTGCCGTGTGCCCGCGGTGACCGGGAACGCCGTTCCGGTGTCATAAACGGCCAAAACAGGCGTCTAACGGTCAAACTCATAGCGGACGACATCGGATTGCCCTGAAATCACAGGACAACAATCCCATTATTATTCGCGACGTGCACGCGCAGACGGCGCGTCAATCGGACGTGCGGTCTGCGCGGTAGGGCTCATTATGCGTTCTTTAAGCGTTGCGCGCGCTTGATAAACGCGCGTGGGGGGGTCCAAACGGGCCGAACGAAGTCCGAATGGCCTGAAATCGGACGAAATCAAAGGGTAAGTGAATTGTGATGTGGTCGAGCAGACGGCACGTCAATCGGACGTGCCGTGTGCCCGTGGTGACCGGGAACGCCGTTCCGGTGTCATAAACGGCCAAAACAGGCGTCTAACGGTCAAACTCATAACGGACGACATAGGATTGCCCTGAAATCACAGGACAACAATCCCATTATTATTCGCGACGTGCACGCGCAGACGGCGCGTCAATCGGACGTGTGGTCTGCGCGGTAGGGCTCATTATGCGTTCTTTAAGCGTTGCGCGCGCTTGATAAACGCCCGGGGTTCTGTGCAGGGGGGTAGGGGGCTGTATGGGGTTTGTCCGGGGGTGCACATGGGGGCTCTCCGGGGTTGCACATGGGGGCTGTCCGGGGGTGCACGGGGGGAATGGGGCTGCATGGGGTCTGTCCGGGGGTGCACATGGGGGCTGTCCGGGGGTGCACGGGGGGCTGTCCGGGGCTGGTCGGGGGGCTGTCCGGGGGTGCACAGGGGGTTGTCCGGGGCTGGCCGGGGGGCTGTCCAGGGGTGCACGGGGGGCTGTTTGGGGGTGCATATGGGGGCTGTCCGGGGGTGCATATGGGGGCTGTCCGGGGGTGCACGGGGGGGCTGTCTGGGGGTGCACGGGGGGGCTGTCCGGGGGTGCACGGGGGGCTGTCCGGGGGTGCACATGGGGGCTGTCCGGGGGTGCACGGGGGGCTGTCCGGGGCTGGTCGTGGGGCTGTCCGGGGGTGCACGGGGGGCTGGCCGGGGCTGGCCGGGGGGGCTGTCCGGGGGTGCACGGGGGGCTGTCCGGGGGTGCACGGGGGGCTGTCCGGGGGTGCACGGGGGGCTGTCCGGGGGTGCACGGACAGGGGGGGTGTCCAGCAGGGGGGGTTGGCAGGGGGACAAGCAGGGGCTGGGGGGGCTGGCAGGGGGAAGGGGGGGGGGTGGCAGGGGGCAAGCAGGGGGCAGGGGGGGCTGGCAGGGGGACAAGCAGGGGGCAGGGGGGGCTGGCAGGGGGACAAGCAGGGGGAAGGGGGGGCTGGCAGGGGGGCAGGGGGGGGCTGGCAGGGGGACAAGCAGGGGGAAGGGGGGGCTGGCAGGGGGACAAGCAGGGGGAAGGGGGGGGGGGGGGGGGCTGGCAGGGGGGGCTGGCAGGGGCAGGGGGGGGCTGGCAGGGGGACAAGCAGGGGGGTGGCCGGGGGGGCTGGCAGGGTGACAAGCAGGGGGAAGGGGGGGGGGCTGGCAGGGGGGCAGGGGGGGGCTGGCAGGAGCAGGGGGGGCTGGCAGGGGGACAAGCAGGGGGGGCTGGCAGGGGGCGGCAGGGGGGCTGGCAAGGGGACAAGCAGGGGGGTGGCGGGGGGGGGGGGGGGTGGACTAACAGGGGGCAGTGGGGGACTAGCAGGGGGCAGGGGGACTAGCAGGGAGGGTGTCAGGGGGCAGTGGGGACTGGCAGGGGGGGCTGGCAAGGGGACAAGCAGGGGGGGGTGGCGGGGGGGGGGGACTAGCAGGGGGCAGTGGGGGACTAGCAGGGGGCAGGGGGGGAGCTGGCAGGGGGACAAGCAGGGGGCAGGGGGGGCTGGCAGGGGGACAAGCAGGGGGCAGGGGGTTTCCGGGGTTCTGTGCAGGGGGGATGGGGGCTGCATGGGGTCTGTCCGGGGGTGCACATGGGGGCTGTCCGGGGCTGTCCGGGGGTGCACGGGGGGCTGGCCGGGGCTGGCCGGGGGGGCTGTCCAGGGGTGCACGGGGGGCTGTCCGGGGGTGCATGGGGGGCTGTCCGGGGGTGCACGGGGGGCTGTCCGGGGGTGCACGGACAGGGGGGGTGTCCAGCAGGGGGGGTTGGCAGGGGGACAAGCAGGGCGGGGGGGCTGGCAGGGGGAAGGGGGGGGGGGGGGGGTGGCGGCAGGGGGCAAGCAGGGGGGTGGCCGGGGGGGCTGGAAGGGGGACAAGCAGGGGGAAGGGGGGGGCTGGCAGGGGGGCAAGCAGGGGGCATGGGGGGGGGGCTGGCAGGAGCAGGGGTGGGGTTGGCAGGGGGACAAGCAGGGGGGGCTTGCAGGGGGACAAGCAGGGGGTGGCTGGGGGGGCTGGCAAGGGGTGCACGGGGGGCTGTCCGGGGGTGCATGGGGGGCTGTCCGGGGGTGCATGGGGGGCTGTCCGGGGGTGCACGGACAGGGGGGGTGTCCAGCAGGGGGGGTTGGCAGGGGGACAAGCAGGGGCGGGGGGGCTGGCAGGGGGAAGGGGGGGGGGGGTGGCGGCAGGGGGCAAGCAGGGGGCAGGGGGGTGGCCGGGGGGGCTGGAAGGGGGACAAGCAGGGGGAAGGGGGGGGGGGGGGGGGGGCTGGCAGGGGGGCAAGCAGGGGGCAGGGGGGGGGGGGCTGGCAGGAGCAGGGGTGGGGCTGGCAGGGGGACAAGCAGGGGGGGCTTGCAGGGGGACAAGCAGGGGGTGGCTGGGGGGGCTGGCAAGGGGACAAGCGGGGGGGTGGCGGGGGGGGGGGGGGGGACTAACAGGGGACAGTGGGGGACTAGCAGGGGGCAGGGGGACTAGCAGGGGGGGTGTCAGGGGGCAGGGGGGACTGGCAGGGGGGTGGCAGGGGGGGCTGGCAAGGGGACAAGAAGGGGGGGTGGCGGGGGGGGGGGGGGGGTACTAGCAGGGGGCAGTGGGGGACTAGCAGGGGGCAGGGGGGGACTAGCAGGGGGAGCTGGCAGGGGGACAAGCAGGGGGCAGGGGGGGCTGGGGGCTGTCCGGGGGTGCACGGGGGGCTGTCCGGGGCTGGTCGGGGGGCTGCTCGGGGGTGCACGGGGGGCTGCTCGGGGGGCTGCTCGGGGGTGCACGGGGGGCTGGCTGGGGCTGGCCGGGGGGGCTGTCCAGGGGTGCACGGGGGGCTGTCCGGGGCTGGTCGGGGGGCTGCTCGGGGGTGCATGGGGGGCTGGCTGGGGCTGGCCGGGGGGGCTGTCCAGTGGTGCACGGGGGGCTGTCCGGGGGTGCACGGGGGGCTGTCCGGGGGTGCACGGGGGGCTGTCCGGGGGTGCACGGGGGGCTGTCCGGGGGTACTGGCAGGGGGGACTGGCCGGGGGTGGCATGGGGGTGTCCAGGGTGTGTCCAGGGGGTATTTTTTTTTTATGAATTTGGAAACCCTATAGCCACGGTTCAAAACCGTGGCTATTGATGTATTGCCGCGGTTTAAAACCGTGGCTATAGACATAATGCCACGGTTTTAAACCGTGGCTATAGATTTTGTCCGGCCTATAGTATAGCCACGGTTGAAACCGTGGCATTAGGTATACAGCCACGGTTTTAACCGTGGCTATAAACCTATAGCCACGGTTTGAACCGTAGCTATAGAGTTAAAGCCACGGTTTGGAACCGTGGCTATAGGTCTAGGCCTATAGCCACGCCAAACTTGGCCACGGTTCCTCAAACCGTGGCTATTACCTATAGCCACGGTTTGAGGGCCTATAGCCACGGTTTAGAACCGTGGCTATAGCTCGAATTTCCAGTAGTGAGGGTGGTGGTGGCCTCTAATAATTGGGGAAGAGAAACCCCCTTGGAATGTACTTAGAAATTTAACAAAAAAGTTTATGATAATGAAGTCAATTCTAAGAAAAAATCTTTCATATGACCATATATTACAAAAAGCGATGTTTGATATTGAAATATGTCTATAAAATATGAATGTTAATGTTTGTAGATTCATTTCAACACCTATATTCTTATTTACCCCCACCCCCCACATTAAACACATTCTTATCTTAATAATGGTAAATAATTTTTACCTTAACTGCATTAATTTTTTTACTATATTAATATTCATTTTAGTTGGAATGTAATTATAATTTTTAAGATAATAAATGTTATACTGAATTCAAATATTTAATCCAGTTTTCTAAATTCCAATAAAAAATGTTTAAATAATCTATTCAAAAATAAATATCACCATCACAATGATAATGTTGTTTTCAAAAGAAGAAAATTTTCAAATTAATAAAAAGTATCCATGAGAATAATCAATATGAAATTGATTTTGAGGAATTAATAGGATTAATAAATATATAATTTTATTACTATTTTCTCAAAACCATTTTAAAAAAATGTAAATGTTTTTGATTATTTTTAAAAAGATAGTATTTAATGAAAACCCATTATTTTTAACTATTCTTCATGAAGTTATTCTTTTCAGAAAACTACAAAAAATAACCCTAAGATATTATGAAATTATTTTTTCCAAAATAAATTATTTTATTAAATATAATTTATAAAAGTGTAAATATATTATTTTATTAATGTAAAAATAAGGAAATAATTTTTTTTAGAAAGGAATATTTTCAAAATATATATAGAATTTATAAGGACCCAACCTTATAACATTACATTATATTGAATTAAATTAATAATTCACATTGTCGATATTTTTAGGTTTAGAGTTTTTGAGAATTATGCCATAGCTATTACATAACAACTTGAATATTACATGTAGATACTACTACTGAGTATCAATTTTTTTCATAAAAAAAAACTCTTATAAAGAAACATGTCTAGATACATATTTTAGACATCATGACCTTTCCTTGATTCCATCCTTGACCCTATTCATCTTTATTGCATGTGGAAAAAATTTCAAAAACATAGAATGAGCATAAAAATCTTAGTAAGAGTTATAAAATAAGGAAGGAAAACATTATCCCATCAACAAATACAAATAAATGAAACAATATTTTTCAATCATAAGGTACCGTATGAGATCATAAGATATACAAATAACGAATACAAATCATAAATAATAAAGGTTACTTATGTCATCCATGTCAAACTTACATTGTAGCTATCACAACTACATAGGGTGTTACACTTGGAATACCTATCACAGTATATTCCGTAAATATCTTTGGAGAAACATGAAGTTCACCTCCATCACGTTACCCAATACATTAGAGATCTATCTCGGGCTCACCCACCCTAGGTTTATCACGGAACCACCCATATATGTAAAAAAATTCCCAATAACTGTAACATTATCATAACACATATCACAATTATAAAAGAAAGATTACATTTCCATATTCCAATATAAAAAATCAAGATATTGAAATAAACAATGATTTATCAAATCATTTTCAAAAGCATTTAAAAAGTGATTTTTGAATCAAAGTGTCCCATATCCATTTGATGCTTTTAAATGAATTATCATTTGAAAAAATTAATGTTCATATAAATAAATCCTAACGCCCATTTTGAAATCATGGACATTAATGATAAATATTTAGAATAATAGATCTCTAAAACATTTAAAATGATACTTTAGTTAATGATTTCTTTTTAACAAAAAGAGTGACGCTTGAATACAAATAACTGAGGAATAAAATTTAATCAGAACCTTATAATTTCATGAGAATAAAGGTATTCATGATTTAATATGTCAGAGGACATTATATACACCATATATGAGTGAATTGGTGCATAACAACAATGACATCTCAATGGAAATGTAAATTGATATGAAATCCCTTATAAAGATGGTGTCCTTAAATTAAGGATAAATCAATCATAGAATTATGTGTGAAAAATATAAATAAACCAAATATAATTGGATATTATGTTTAAAGGAAACATAGGTCATTCACACATATTCATTGGAAGACATATTAAAAAACTACCAGTTGAACCCAAAGAATTCAAATTGTGTTAAGAAGTTCCCTTGTAAACATTCGACAGCCTAACAACATCACATTAAAATTCAGAAAAAAGAGTTGATGAGATAAAAAGGGTATATCAACAATTTAAAATAACATTTAAATCAATAAGGATATATAAGAACATATCCCAACATAATAAGATGTAAATTAAAATACATAACAAAAAGAAGTCTTTTAAAAAGAGAAGGGTGAAAGGTTCCTTTGCTGATTTGGTAACATACAAAACATATGCCACATGAAATAAGGATCATACAATGAATATAGAAATACTCATAAATGAAATTATATTACACAAAGCGTACAATCATGGGCAGTACATACACCACACAAAAGGAAATAGTGGAAAATATATCATGAATCTCAAAGGAATAAAAAGTGAGATGAAACCCTTTAGCACGCTGTAATCAACAGATTCGTATGACCAAAAGATAATATAAACCAAATTAATCACAAAATACCATGAATATAATGATAATCATGATAATATATATCAAATTTCAGTATAAAATACACCACATGCAATTAATAAGTGGCGAACATTGGAAATCTCACAGAATTAAAAGTGAGATAAGAAAATCACTTACCCTGTGTCCGACTTGACATGTTCGTTCTTTAATCTGCTAAATAATAAACTAATGTTAATTTCTATTGAATAATAACCTTTTTAAAGTTTATTACTACTTTTATATTACTTATATCCATGTTATATACATTGTGTAATTATTTAAGTTAATAACAGTCGTTTTGTCGATATTTGGTACTTGAGTAAAAAAAATGAACACCTTATAATTACAAGTTATTCATGTGGTAAAATATACATTATCTTTAAAATTATATTAATGATTTATATTTCATATATATCATATATATCCAGTATATACATGTATTTATAATAGTACATAACATTTAGAGGTAAGAAATGAGATGCACCGTTCATGTAGATGGTAAGCCGTACGTACGCATGAACGCTGCTTCCATTTCAATTTCTTATTTTAATGGAATTAAAAACATTATGATACATAGTTATATTATAATTCCATTATAATATCATCTAAAATATTACTATCTCCATCCTTTATACATTCCACATAAGGAATTAACGAGTCATATCACTTTGAGGGGGCGGTAGTCCACACTTCCTCTAATGAGATTATCATATTTACCCACTATAAAAACCATAAAGTATTTCTATAAATGAAAAAATAAAGAAGAATAAAAAAATAGAAACATAATATATATCATATATAGATAAATTGCCATCATAATGGCCACCATGAGAGTGGTTGGAGATATTTGAACAATCATCATTTTGTGAGGCGTTAGTTTTCCATCCACAGAAATATTGTGTTTTTCACCAATTAGATGGATGTGTGTGTAAGTGTAGTTATTATACTTCTCATAACAAAATAATAGTATATTTTGGATACTGGTGTTGTTACAAAATAAAGGAATAAAAAGAGTTTTGGGGTTGGAGAATTAAAATAAAAGAAAAAAATTTAAGAGAAACCGTTACATTTAATTTGGGTAACTCCCTTTGGTTTTATCCAATGGACTTCTTGAAGAGACTTATGCCTAAATTAAGGATTCTAGGAGGTGGGGAGGTATGTAGAGAGATTAATTGGTTAGATTATGGATGATCCAAAAGGATTTATAGGTTTGAGGAATTGGTTAGAAGTGGTCTTCTTTTATAAGGGGGGATGGGCTCTTTAGGAAAATGTGATAATATTATTTTATTATATAATTATATTTGGTTTCTAAGGGTCCAAAAATCATTATAGTCGAAGATAATATGACTAATAGTCGAAATAATATCATCCAATAAGAATTGGACTATTTTTTGAATGTTATTTTAATATTTATAATCTTATTTATTTGAATCTTTTATTAATGAGGTAAATACTACAACATTATTGTGTCATAAATAATTTAATTTATGTGATGTCTAAAAATTATTAAACAAATACCATTATGTAGGAAATAAATTTATATTTTCAATTAAAATTTATAGTTGAAAATACAATTTATATAACACCATATAAAAATTTATTTTCTAATTTTTTTTGTTTATGTCATTTTTGCCTTTATGTTAAATTAATTAATCTAAAGTGTCATTATATTTCATAAGTTGCTCAATGGGTCCCAAAATAGACCCAAAGATGCCCATGGTTTTCCATTACTCATACAAAAATGTTAGGAAATGTGTTAAGTTAATTTTGAATTATTACAATATTCATTTTACCTTGAATTACCCTACTTACCATTAACTGCGGTAAATCAAAGTTAAAGGTTACTATTCAACAAAAAATTTTATCTTATTGAACCACATTTTAATTTTGATAACAACCATGTATGTCGGATTTTTTAAATTCAATTCAGAGAAGCGGTAAAATTTCATTTAAATGAAAAGGTCAGTTTTTAACTACTACTATGTGATTTCCCTACTAATCAAAAAATAATGTTTTTCAGAAAAATACCTAAAATTCAGCCTAAGAATTATTTGATATTAAAAATTCAAAAATGATGTCTATTTTTATAAATTCCAAACATATAAGTTACATTAATTAATTTAAAATAAATTCCCGTTGTAAAAACAAATACGTGTATTTGAGAAACAATAACTATCAAAAGATTGACACTTGTTTATGCCCAATTTCAAAGTGAAATTAATACCAATGACCAAAATTGGATTAAATGGTAAAAATATATTCTAATTACACTTTAAAACAAATTAAAAATATAATCTAACAATATAAATAAATTAGATTAAAACACAGTTTTGAATTAAAATACAGTATTTTTCACTATTCATTAGAGAATGAACTTTATAAGAAAAATTCCAAAAATTTACACAAAGTAAATTTTGATGTCCCCATTCTAAATAATGATTTTATTTTTTCATATATAATGTATTAAAGTGACCAAAATTTTATTTAAAGTGAGTTTTCCATTAAAAGGTGGTAAATCGGCCTTTTAATGTAAATTATGCTTAAAATTAGATTCATTCACATTTTAAGCCTCTAACTTTTATAGGATAAATGTAAATACATTTAACAAATATGTATAATCAAATTTTAGTTAGTTTTTTTCATTTCCAACTATAAAATAGCTAGGAGTTAACTATCATTTAAAATAATAATGTTATATTATTAGTGTGCAACGTAAGATTTCAATGAAACTCATTGTTGCGTATGAGGTATGCTATCAAACATAGAAACCCCTTTAAATTAAAATTAATATTTAATTCACAAATATTAAAAAATATGAGATATGAATTATTCTTTATTTACCTGTGATGTTACATCCCCCCCCCCATTTTGGGAATTGCATCTCAATTTTAATACGGGGCTTGGAAACTTCAATAAAAGCCCCACATTGGAAAATAGTCAGTAAAACTATCACTTTAAAAGAAAGAAAAAAAAAGTACAATGGTCACCCGAGATAACCCGTACAAGGATTCCATGTAGAAAAACAAGGATATGGAAGAGAAAACCAATTTTCAAGTTCTGATGGAGAGTGATAGAAGACATGATTAGAAGAATGTTAACCACCAGAAAATCACAATCATGTGATGGGTTCAACGGTTCTTGATTCCCCAGTAGGAAAAATTTATCAGAAAAAGTTTTCATTTTAAGATACTTTTCCTAATGTTGAGTAATTTATTTATGATCATAACTAAAAACATAAGGAAACATACTTACTTGTCATGTAGACTTTTATACTTTACAAAATTCCCACCAAAAACTCATATTTCTTCTAAACGATGAGTATTATGGATGACTAATTCACATTAAAAGTGTTATAACCAATTTTGAGAGAATCACATAAACCAAAAAAGAAGAACTATATATTTCCCTTGTCTTTAGACATCAACTAAAACCAAAATGGTTAGTGAGATAATAGATAATACCCAAAAAGGAAAATCTTTTAGAATAAGAAAAAATACTCTTAATCTCCAAAATTTGTCAAAAAAAAACCAAAAGATCAACAAAGACCATTCAATAATCTACTGTCCCTAAAATTGTTCAAAAGTAATCCAAAATGAGATTGTAACCCAAATCTCATAAGGATTTAATTACATAGACTTCCAAGATATGTCTTAAAATATATTTCCAAATAACCCCAGTTACTCATAAAGACTCATATTGAAAAGTAATTAACCTAATAAAATATTCTTCATGATAGGTTAATAATTTTCATAAATAAATAAAATCATCATTTGTCCAGAATAAAAACATAGATTATTCCAAATTTTAACCATTATTCCACAATGGAAATCTCATAGTATTCTATCTTTCATAGGCATATAGTGTTTCCTGAAAAGAGATAAAGTATTCCAAAACATCCTTTATCACTTAATCACTAAATTGTTTTCTATCCTAAGTATATCCATTTGATAAAACATAAGTTCCAAAAATCAACTTATTCTTGTTCCATAAAATAATTTTACTAAAATAATAATTCATACTAACCAGTGAATTCAATTAGGGTAGTGGTAGGGGATGTGCCCTTGCTGCCCTTCGGTTGTGTGTTCGATTCCCACAACCTTGCTGGATGCGACGGGTTGTCACCCATCCAATAGGTTGTCCTTTTTATAAAACACAAAAATAACCCTATCATGTTTAAACCTCAATGGTTTCCTTATACCTATCATTTTCATCAAAATTCATTATGTTCTCAACATCATAATTCTTGAAGTATTATTTCACCACTATATGATAAAATAAAATGATCCCACAAATGAAGAACATCATACCCTGATCATGGTGTCCATTTGGTTTCATTTTCATATTGGTCACGAAGGTAGAAGGACCATGCATTGCAACAATGATTTAGAGATCCTTCAAAATAATTTTATTCTTCCATCAAAATACACCTTGTACAACATAGGTCATATGGGTGTTCACAGAAAAATAGTTTTGGAAAATAATCATATATGACATATAATTTCAAAACACCTGATAAAACATGATTTCTATAAAATAGTTGAACCGAATTTGAGTTGAAACTTTAAATTAACAATCCATTTAAAATACCATAAGTATGTACTGAGAGACTATATTGTAAAATCAAATATAAATAGGTTGCGCAAGGGTATCCTTCTTCAGCACCTTTTTTAAATCATAATATGCTTCAAAATCTTGTGATAAGGTAAAATATTTGAAAATTTCTTGATAATATTTACCTTTCTTGAAAATAGTAGAATATTGTGAAAATAGGATTTTTTTTAAAAACAACCAATGATCCATGATGATAATGAGGTTTCTTGGAGGTGTTTGATATCTCAAACAACTTCTTAAAAGTTATTTGTATGCTATAACAAGTTTCACAATCAAACGAACATGACTTTGCAATAATTATTGCAAGCATGTCATTAGGAAGAGATAAGAATGTCGTTTGAGATCCCCATCCTTCCATTTTAATTCACATTCCTTGATCTGAAAAAGTTATAAAACAAGGATTTAAATAAAATAATAGAGCTAGGGACTAACTATGTGTTTAATGAAAACTCTTAATCCCTAAATTTGTCTAATCCGACCTCTGATACCATCTATAAGGACCCGAC
This sequence comes from Viscum album, assembly GCA_963277665.1. Taxonomy (NCBI): domain Eukaryota; kingdom Viridiplantae; phylum Streptophyta; class Magnoliopsida; order Santalales; family Viscaceae; genus Viscum; species Viscum album. The sequence continues at coordinate 638,756 of CAUJRU010000332.1, read as the reverse complement.
ATTATAACATTACATTATATTGAATTAAATGAATAATTCATATTGAGGAACTTTTCAGGTTTATAGTTTTAGAGAATTAGGCCATAAATATTACAAAATATCATGAATATAAAAGTAGAAACTACTACTCAGTATCCATTTTTTTCATAAAATAAAATCTCTTAAAAGGAAACATGTCTAGTTCCATATTTTAGACATCATGACTTTTCCTTGATCCCAGACTTAACCCTATCCATCTTTATGTCCTATGAAAAACATTTCAAAAACTTGGGATGAGCATAAAAAGCTTAGTAAGAGTTATAAAATAAGGAAGGAAAACAGTAGCCCATTAATAAATACAAATAAATGAAACTATATTTTTCTATCAAAACATACCTTACAAAATCATAAGATTTATGAATAACACACACAAATCATAAATATTAAAGGATACATATTGCATCCATATAAAACATAAATTGTAGCTATCATAGCTACATCAGGTTTTACACTTGGAATAACCATCAAAATATATTCCCTAAATCTCTTAGGAGAAACATCACGTTTACCTCCGTCACATTACCCAATGCATTGGAGAGGTATCTCGGGATCACCCATCCTAGGTTTATCACAGAACCACGCGTATACGTAAAAAAAAGCTAAATAAACATAAAATAATCTTAAAACATATCACATGTATAAAATAAAGATAAAATTTCTACATTTTAATATAACAAATCAAGATATTGAAATAAAAAATTCTTTATCAAAACATTTCCAAAACCATTTAAAAAGAGATTTTCAAATCAAAGTGTCACATTCCACTTTGAAGATTTTAAATGAATTATCATTTGAAAAAATTAATTTCTATATAAATAAATCCTAAAACCCATTTTTAAAACATGGAAATTAATGAGAAATATTTAGAAGAATAAATCTTTAAAACATTTGAAATGATACTTTAGATAAAGAGTTCTTTTTAACTAAAAGAGAGACACTTGAATAAAAATAATTGAGGAATAACATTTAATCAGAACATTATAATATCATTAGTGATAAAACACTATTTTTTTGATCATTTTATTGATAATAAATGTCATAATTTCATCACAATGTCCTAAATATGATTATTTATGAAATATTTGGGATTAGATCATTCATTTGAAATTTTGATTAAAATTCTAGTTTTACCCTTTTAAAATTCACTGTAGTATTTCGTACTTAAATATTTTAATATGACTAATTCGAACTTAATAATTTGTAACATTGTTTATAACGTAATTTTCTACAACTTTTATTCATGATACTAGAGCTAAAGAGTGCATTTGGATGGAGTAAGTGGGTCATTAAGTCAATGGTGGACTGGACTCAGAAGAATGGACAAGGGTTATTTATATGGGCAATAACGTTTTCATCCATGATTGGATCAGTCCCAAATTTTTGAAAGAGATAGAGGACTCATATTCTATTTAATCATCCTTCTTAAAGGACAGTTGATTCATGCTTTTTGGGGGTCAAATGGGCGGTGCCATTTGGCATAAAATATTTGGCTGAGATTCCCCATTTACACTTGAAACCACATTGAAGCTAGCCTCCCCACCAATCTATAATTTTTTTTTCTAATATGGTGGGGTTGGGACGTGCATTAGGATGTTTAGGGTATATTAGAAGAGGTTCCACTCAAATTCTCTAAACAATTAAATAAGGGTAGCTCTTGAATCAAGGATCCCTTCGTCGAAGCCCTATTCTTCTTCCTCATGTTATAATGTTTCTTTTTTCATAATAAACATATTTGATCTTATTTTATTTATTATATTTTCTTATATTTTGTTTAAATTTAATCTTCTATTAATCTTTATAATTGGGTTGAAATCAATAGTAGAAACGTGATTGGTTTCTACACTTTCTAAACCTTTGCACATCCAAAATGTTTCTACGATGACTACACCGCCCATAGAAGAGTAGTTCATTTTAGTAATCGATCAACCTACATCCATCTTCATTCATTTATTTTGAATCAATGAGATAATATAATTCAAATATTATGATCTATTAATGTACTTTTTAATTTAATTGAAACTAATCAATAAATTTAATTGTTTACACAAAACACATGAGGTCGGGAATTGCGTGAACTGTGAGAGCGTAACCTTAACCGGTAATTCAAAACCACATGGGACTAATTTTAAGAGTTCGGACATAATACCTAAACTCAATTTGTCCTAATTTCCAAAATGGATATGTGACTTAATTTACCACTGACCATAATCTATCCTTATAACATCAATCAAAGTAGGGTGTTGCGATTACATGTTCCGAAGATAACCTAGGGTTTAATTCACATCATCTTTGTGGTAAGGTTAATTATCATAGTGTTTGGGGTTAACAAGTTAAGGGATAATAATTAAGTGGATGTTAATTTAAATTATAATGATAAATAATTCATTTAATAGGTATAGTTATATCGATTACGTCTTTTAAATATTGGATAAAAAACATTTTCTTATTGTGTCAATTTAATCAAAATTCATTTTAAAAATAAAAACAAAAAAAATACAATATTCTTCCCAAAAACTTATTATATATTTAGAAACTATAATAAACCCCCATACTTTTATGCAGTGTCTTTATTATCTTTTATTTTATTTTCATAATACCTCTAAAAAGTTGTTTTAATTCACTTCCTCCAATGAGAGACGACCTTGGTCGGCCACTCTGCTGCACCTAAGTACCCCAAAATCACACTAGTCATTTGAGGGTGCCCACGAGAGCGCTCTTCTAAATTGGATCCTCTGCCGAGTAGGCAAGTAATTTATTCAACCAATTATAGGTATTTATTTTATTTTTCATTTAATTCTTTTCTTCTCCTCTTTCTTTATTCTTTCCCCTTTCTGATGTTTTTTTCTCTTACTCTCTTCTTTTATTTTTATCAGACCAACTCAAACTTCTTCTCTTTTAATTATATTCTATTTTTTATTTCCTTTTCATATTTCATTGATTTATGTCACAAACTAATCCCAAAGATCTCTTAGATCCTGACCTTGAGATTGAACGTAGTCTTAGGGAACGAATCAGACATTCTTAGTCTATGATAAGTTTCAACATTCAACCAGTTGAATAATTACTCTAATATCAGAACATTAAAATTGGATGCAATTCAAATTCTACCATAAAACACAAACTAATTGCTCAAAATAATGGAAATGAACTTAATATTACCATTCCAGAAATGGCTGCACTTGATATTAACTATCAACCAAATTGTATTGCATACCCAAATCTTGAATCAGAATTTGAACTGAAATCTGGATTAATTCACCTGTTTCCAAAATTTCACGGACTCTCAGGTGAGGATCTAAATAAACACCTTAAAGAATTTAATGTGGTTTTCTCAATCATAAAACCAAGAAATGTTTCTGAAGTTCAAATACAACTAAGATCATTCCCATTCTCACTTGATGGAGTTGTGAAAGACTGGATTTATTATTTACAACCCGAAGATGTAACTTGTTGGAATTATTTGAAACGTCATTCCTTGCAGAGTTTTTTTACAACATCAAGGACCAATTCCATTCTTAAAGATATATTTGGGATCAAGAAAGAACAATGGGATTCAATGTATGAGTATTGGGAGCGATTCAAGAAGTTTTGTGCAAGCTGCCCACATCACCAAATCTGTGACAAACTACTCATCCAGTACTTCTATGAAGGACTCACCCCTATGGAGAGAATCATGGTGGATGTTGTGGCTGGAGGATCATTGGTGGACTGGAAACTAGTAGCTGCACGTGCGTTGATCGAAAAAATGTCCTAAAACTCCCAACAATTTGGTGATCAAGGTACACCACATGTCAGGGGAGTACATCAGGTAAGTACTTCTTCTCTTGAGAGTCATTTGATTGATACCATGTCAGAGGAATTTATAACTATTGTGAGACGGATTTATTTGGATCAAAAGACATCCCACCCCCCTCTTTCACGAGCTTGTTTCATTTTCACTGAGACAAGCTACCCGACTAACTGTTTCCCCCAACTACAAGAAACTGAAGATTGTGCAGCAGTGTTTCCTGGGCGACCTTATTAGCAGCAACAACCATATCCCCAAAAGAAGCTCTATTTATTTTAACCAACATACAAACAAGGTTGGAAGGATCAATCGGACACGACGCATGGTTCTGGACAACAAAAAAGGCCACCCTTTCAACAAAACTTCCAGCAGCCTCCGCCTTACCATCAGGGTTTCCAACTACCGAAAAGAAGATTTGAATCCCAAGCATCAACAATCCTGCAACAAGGGAATCCCCCACAAAAGTTAGATTCTAATACTGATGGTCTTTTGAAACAAATTGTTCTTAATCAACAGAATGAGCTGAAGAGTAAAGGTTCAGAGTTGAGGGAGATAAAGAATCAAATGAGCCAGATTTCCACCACCCTCTATGAACTTGTAAGTAATAATTCCAGAAATCTACCTTCCCAACCCACTCCAAATACAAATAGGAGTGTCAGTACCATCCCATTGAGAAGTGGGAAGTAAAAAACTGATGCTTCTCCACCTGACATTCCACTGGGATTCACCTCAACTCAAAAAATCCCAATTCCATATCATCTGATGAGAAACCCAAAGAAAGAAGATATTGTTAAGAAAAATATTAATGATGTACCTTTTAAACCCCTTCCTTTTCCAAACAGGTTTGTTCAAAGTAAGAAGATGGATGAAGAAGCAATGAAACAGGAGGTCTTGGACACATTCAAGCATGTGGAGATCAACATTCCTCTACTTGAATCCATTAAGCAAATTCCAAGCTATGCAAAGTTCTTAAAAGAACTTTGTACCAATCGAAGAGGGATCAAGGGAAATGAAAGGATAAATCTTGGAGGAATGTTTCAGCACTCATTACACTATCTCTATTAATGCCGAAAAAGAGCAAGGATCTTGAGACATTCACAATCCCAAGCACCATAGGGGAGTTACAATTTCTTGATGCTCTTTGTGATTTAAGAGCTTCTGTAAATGTGATGCCTCACTCTGTATTCTCTTCATTGCAGGTTGGTGAGATAAAACCGACGAGAGTAGTGGTGCAGTTGGCGAATAGAGCTACGACATATCTAGTGGGAGTCCTTGAGGATGTACTTATCTAGGTAAGAGGCATGATCTTTCCAGTAGATTTCTACGTGCTTAACTTGGAGGATGATCAGGTAAGTTCCCAATACCCCATTATCATTGGTAGAACCTTCCTTAAAACTTCCAAAACTATCATAAATTTCAATGAGGGTACACTTTCATTAGAATTTAGGGATGAAGTTGTGATATTTAATGTTATGGATTCCATGAAGTACCCCTAAGAGGATAATTCTGCATTTTTTATCTCCCATTTTGAATCACCAAGTAAAAACCCCATGGAATTTTATTGTCCTGTTCTTAGTGAGATTATGAGTATTGGTTCTGATTTAATATCTAAGAGAAATTCCACGCCCTTTTCTAAGGAACAAGACTCTCTAAGATTTGATTTTGAAATGGAATCATATTCTAATTTTGATCATGTGAACTCTGATTATGACATAGCTGCTGAGTATGCTGAGGGATTATATACTTTATTCTGTGATTTTGATGATGTATATTTTGATATTGATGCTATTTTTTCACATATTTTAGTTTCTTCAATGTCTCCATCTATACACCACCCCCTACACTGGAACTCAAGCCATTTCCAACAAATCTCAAACACTCATACTTGTTAAGTGTTGATAAATTACCTGTTGTCATTGCTAACAATATCCCTTTTAAATATGAAGAAAAACTTTTGAAAATTTTAAGGGAGAACATCAGGGAAATAATGTGGACCTTGGCTGACATATCAGGTATTAGCCCCTCCATTTGCATGCATATGATTCTTTTGGAGGATGGGGTTCAACCGGTGAGGCAACCACAAAAGAGACTCAATCCAACCCTTTTGGAGGTTGTTAGAAAACAGGTTGAAAATTTTCTCAAGGCAGGTATAATCTATCCCATTTCAGATTCTCAATGGGTAAGTCCTATTCAGGTTGTGCCTAAGAAAAGTGGTGTTACTGTTGTTAAAAACAAGAAAGATGAGTTAGTTCCAATGAGGGTGCAAAACGGGTTGCGTGTGTGTATTGATTTTAGGAAACTAAATCAATCTACTCGCAATGACCATTTTCCCTTCCCATTTATTGATCAAATACTTGAGAGACTTGCTGGGAAAATACATTATTGTTTCTTGGATGGATTTTATGGATATTTTTATGTTCCTATTTCTCCGGAGGATTAGGAGAAGACAACATTTACTTGTCCTTTATGTACATTTTCATACCTAAGGATTCCATTTAGACTTGGAAACGCCCCAAGTACCTTCCAGAGATTCATGGTGAGTATTTTTTCTGATTTTATTACGACCTGCATGGATGTATTTATGGATGATTTTACAGTGTATGGGTATTCATTGTATGAATGTCTAAGTAGTTTGGGAAAGGTGTTGAATCATTGTATTGAGAAGAATCTGGTCCTGAACTTTGAAAAGTGTCATTTCATGGTAGAGCATGGCATTGTCTTAGGGAATGTAGTGTCAAAACATGGGATAGAGGTTGATAGATCTAAGGTAGACATTATTTCATCATTACCCTATCCTTCATGTGTGCGTGATGTTATATCTTTCCTAGAGAATGCATGATTTTATCGGTTCTTCATCAAATATTTTAGTAAGATTGCTCTTCCTATGTCACAATTACTTCAAAAGGATTCTGATTTTGTGTTTGATGATTCTTGTAGGAATTACTTTGATGAGATAAAGAAGTTTCTAACCACTCCACTGATCATACAGCCCCCACGGTGGGAGATTCCTTTTGAGATTATGTGTGATGCCTCCAACATCGCGGTTGGAGTTGTCGTATCTCATAGGGTGGAGGGACGTTCACATGTGATCGTCTATGAATTTAGGACACTAGATTCAGCCCAATAAAACTACAAAACAACGAAAAAAGAGTTTCTTGCAGTAATTTTTTCTTTAGATAAATTCCGTTCAATTTATTGGGCTCTAAAGTAGTTGTTTTTTCTGAACATGCATCTCTGAGGTACCTTCTTGAAGAATCCATATGCAAAGCCCACGCTGATCTGATGGATACTCCTTCTTCAAGAATTTGATATTGAGATAAAGGAATAAAATGGGTCAGAAAACTTGGTGGCGGACCACATGATTAGGCTTACTCACACAGTAGAGGATGACACCTTGGACCAGGTACCACTTCGGGACACTTTCCCCAATCAGCATCTTTATTCCATCTCAGGTACACATCTTTGGTATATAGATTTAGTTAATTACCTTGTTTCCTCTGAAATCCCTGTAAATTTAAAGAAACATGATGTCAAAAAATTTAAAAGTGAGTCTCGGTATTATGTTTGGGATGATCCATACCTCTGGCGCATGTTTAATGATCATGTTATTAGGAGGTGTCTTCCTGATTAGGAGTTGGAGTCTGTTTTACATTTTTGTCATACACTTGCTTGTGGTAGACACTTTAGACCCTAATGGACATCTAGAAGGGTTTTGGAATTTGTATTATATTGTCTTCGTTAATTCCATGATGCCCATGTGTTTTGTAAGTCATGCTCTCATTGCCAATACACTGGGAACATTTCTAGGAGACATGAGATGCCCCAAAAACCCATACTATTTTGTGAGATTTTTGATGTATGGGGCATCGATTTTATGGGTCCTTTTCCTATTTCCATTGGTTTTATGTACATTTTGGTTTCTGTTGATTATGTGAGTAAATGGGTGGAGGCTAAGGCCACCAGGACTGATGATTATCATGTTGTTGTGGACTTTGTCAAAGCACACATTTTTTTCAATTTTAGAGTAATGAATTCCATTATCAGTGACCTAGGGACACACCTCTGCAATCAGAATTTGGATTCCATACATTGGAAGTATGGGGTGACACACAAAACATCGACACCATACCACCCCCAAAAAAATGGACAGGCTGAGGTTTCAAATTGTGAGTTGAAACAGATTTTAGAGAAAACGGTGCAGCCAAATAGGAAGGATTGGAGAAAGCACTTGGATGATGCGTTGTGGGATTATAGGACAGCATACAAGACACCCATTGGAATGTCCCCATTTCGGATTGTTTTTGGGAAATCGTGTCATCTCCCCGTGGAAGTTGAGCATCAGCCTTATTGGTATTTAAAGAAATGCAACATGGATTTGGCCCAAGATGTAATCCAAAGGAAGCTAAAAATTCAAGAGCTTGAGGATATTTGATTTTATTTATATGAGAAACCAAGGATCTATAAGGAAAAATCAAAATCATCTATTGATATAATTATCCACAAAAGGAGTTTCATTTTGGAGAGAAAGTCCTTCTCTACAGTTCACGACTAATGCTGATGCCTGGTATGTTGCATTCCAGATGGTTAGGTCCTTATATTGTGACTAATTGTTTTCCTTATAGTGTAGTGGAGATCACATAAGAGGACACATGGAAAATATTTACATTCAATGGTCAACGTTTGAAGAGATACATTGAGGGACGTCCTGCTGATGCAGTGGATTTTATCACACTGCATGACCCCATCATCACTAGAGCACATCAGGCTGTTCCTAACCCTTTAACTTTTTTATTCTTTGTCCTATTTAAAATTATACATTTCATGTGCATATATCATCTCATTGGTTCACACTGAGGAAAATTCATTATTTTAAGTGTGGGGTAGGGAACCTTTTAGTTTAGTAATATCAATTGTATTCTTGTTAAAAAAACAAAACAAATAAAAATTTTGTGTTTTTCAAATTTTGTGTGTTTATTTTTTTTTCAATTTTCTGTTTGTTTTTGAAACTTTTGAGCTGAAATGATTCTCAACAACCATTTTGAAATCCATATAAATAAGTGAAACAATTTTTCCCTTAAAACTAATCTTAAATGAATGCTGAAATGACTTTGTTTCATGTTCAAATATTTAGTAATTTCAGAAAACGTATTGTAAATTTTGAATCCCATACCACATCTCATGGTCTTTATATTTGAAATCACTTTCCTATGAGGATTCTGAACAATTATTTTCATATTTTTTACATTCACCTCACTTCTTGAGAGAATCAAACCATGCTTGATTTAACCATAAATTGATTTATTCTTATCAAAACTTGAGGGTTTGAGGTATTTATGTATAAATGATTTCGGCGTTTGTTTGGTATTAAATCCCCCATTTCAAAGAATCATTTTTTATAAATGACTAACATGAAAATTTAATCCTTTTATCCCTTATAATCCATGCAAATCCTATTAGGTTATCCATATTACAAGCCAATTTTCCCTATCCAACCAAATCTTGAAGTGAAATTTCATAATCTAGTTGAGCTTAAATGTGGGGGAAGCTTTCTTGTGTTGTGATACCACATTTTGTGAAAATTTGGGTGAAAAATTAAATTCTTAATTGATTTTTGTGCTGCTGAAGAAAAACATTATATTGAAAGTTGTTCCTTTTTGGATCTTTCAAGATAAAAGATGTTGTTCCTTTATAGAGCTTCTAATAGAGGGGAAAAGTTGTGCCTATCTGGAGCTTTTAAGAAAATCATGTTCGAGAAGATTGACATATTTACTGCTGAAATGTTTAATGGTGTGCACATTACTTTATTTTTCATGATTATGAACATGAATCAATTTTATGTCGATTGAGGAGAAGACCATATTTACGTGAAAATTAGATTAATGAAACTTTGATTCAAAAAGACTCAAGCCCTCCTCATTCAACTTCATAATTTTTCACATCTAAATCCTATCAAATGAATGCTAAAGAAAAAACCTGAAAAGTACTCATGATAAAAATATGTCCTTGAATCACATCGGGTAGAGATTTATAAATTTATCAAGCCTATGGTGACCCTTGTATGAGTTTGGATGAGAAAGACATTGCAAATTTTTCTGACATTTTTGTGATAAGAGAAAATTCATGTGAGGTAAGTGTTTTGTGCATGGGAGGATAAATAAAGTGGAAATATATGGAATGATATAAATTAAGAACTTGAAATATTTTTTTATGAGGCATGATATAATTTGTTTCTTGGTGTGTAAATGTTTGATCTCAAGGATATGTGTTTTAAAATTGGTTTTGATTTGATATTGATGTTTACTTGATATGAGGTTTTTCCAAGGAGTGAAAAGGGGTAAGTTTGGGGGACATGATAAAACACTATTTTTTTGAATATTTTATTGATAATAAATGAAATAATTTCCTCACATTGTGCTAAATATGTTTATTTATGAAATATTTGGGATTAGATCATTCATTTGAAAATTTGATGAAACTTCCAGTTTTACCCTTTTCAAATGTACTGTAGTATTTCGTAATTAAATATTTTAATATGACTTATATGAACATAATATTTTTTAATAGTGTTGATAACATAATGTTCTACAACTTGTATACAGGACACTAAATCTAAAGAGTGCATTTGTATGGAGTAAATGGGAGATTAAATCAATGGTGGGCTGGACTAGGAAGAATGGACATGGGTTCTGTATTTAGACCATAACATATTCATCCATTCTTGGATCAGGCCCATGTTTTGATAGGATACATGTGACTCATATTATAGAAAATAATCTTGCTGGAAGGATAACTGATTCATGCGTTTCGTGGGTCAAATGGGAGGTGGAAGTTCACATAAAATATTTCGTTGAGATTCCCCATTCACACTTGAAACAACTTTGAACCTAGCCTCCACACCACTTTATAAATTGGTGTTTTTATCATTTTTTAGGGTTGGAACGTGAATTAGAAAGTTTAGGGAAGAGGAGAAGAGGTTTTACTCCAATTATCCAAGTAATTAAATAAGGGTATCTCCTGAAGCAAGGATTCGTTCGTCGAAGCCATATTCTTCTTCCTCATGTTGAAATGTTTGTGTTTTAGTAATAAATTTCTTTGTTCTTATTTTATTTATTATATTTTATTCTTTTTTGTTTAAATTTATTCTTCTATTAATCTTCTTAATTGGGATGGAATGAAGTGTCGAAACGTGATTGGGGTCTACCCTTTCTAAACTTTTGCACATGAAAAATGTTTCTACGATGACTACGCCGCCCATGAAAGAATAGTTATTTTTAGTAGTTTATCGACCTCTATACTTTTTAATTAATTTATTTTGAATCAATGATATATAGTAATTCACATATTATTATCTATTAATTGAGTTTTTAATTTAAAATAAACTAAGCAAGCAATTGAATAGTTAACACAAAACACGCGAGGTCGGGAATTGTGTTAACTGTGAGAGCGCAACCTTAACCGGTAGTTCAAAACCACATGAGATTAATTTGTAGAGTTCAAAAATTATCCCTAAAACAAATAAATTCTCATTTATAGAATGTATATGTTCTTTAATTTACCACTGACCATAAGCTATCCTTATAACATTAATAAAAGTAGGGTGCTGCGATTACATGTTCTGAAGAAAACATAGGGTTTAAATTCAATTCATCTTTTTGGTGAGGTTAATTCTCGTAGGGTTCGGGGGTTAACAATTTAAGGGATAATAATTAAGAAGATTTCAATTTAAATTATAATTATAAATAATTGATTTAATAGGTAGAGTTATATCTATTACTTATTTTAAATATTGTCTAAAAAACACTTTATTATCCTGTCATTTTAATCAATTAATTCAATTTAAAACTAAAAATTAAAAAAAATAGACTTCTTCCAGCAAATGCCTTCTCGATTTATAAACTATAACCAACCCCCATAATTTAAGTAGTGTTTTTTTCTATTCTATTTTATTTTAATAATACCTCTAAAAATTTGTTTTAATTCAGTTCCTCCTTTGAGAGACGACCTTGGTCAGCCACTCTGCTACAACTAAGTTCCCCAAAATCACACTTATCATTTGAGGGTTCCCACGAAAACGATCATCCAATTATAATAAAGGGATCCATGATATAATATGTAAAAGGACAGTATATAAACCACATAATATTGAATTGGTGTATAACAACAATGAAGTCTCGGTGGAAATATAAATTGAGATGAAATCCATTATAAAGATGGTATCCTTAAATTAAGGATAAATAAATCACATAATTATGCGTGAAAAATATAATTACACCCAATATAAGTGGATATTATGTGTAAAATAATCATAGGTCATTCACACATATTCATAGGATGACATATTCAAGAAGTACAAGTTGAACCCAAAGAATTGAAATTGGGTTAAGAAGATTCCTTGTAAAAATTCCACAGCCTAATAGCATCAAATTAAAATTCAAAAAAAGATATGATGATATAAAAATGGTATATCATCACTTTTAAATAAATTTGAAATCAATAATGATATATAAGAACATATCCCAACATAATAAGATTTAAATTAAAAGACATAACAAAAAGAAGTCTTTTAAAAAGATGAGGGTGAAAGGTTCCCTTACCGATTTTGTAACATACAAAACATACGCCACATGAAAGAAGGATCATACAATGAAGATGTAAATACTCATAAATGAAATTGTATTACACAAAGATTACAATAATGGGAAGTAAATACACCACACAAAATGAAATAGTTGCAAATATAGCACGAATCTCACGAGAATAAAAAGTGAGATGAAACCCTTTACCACATTGTAATCAATTGAGTCGTGTGACAAAAAGTTAATATCAAACAAATGAATTATATAATACCATGAATATAATTAGAATCATGATAATATATATCAAATGGAAGTACACAATACCCCACATGAAATGAATAAGTGGCGAACATTGGACATCTCATTGAATTAAAAGTGAGATAAGAAAATCCCTTACCTTGTGTCCGACATGACCTGTTTGTTCTTTAATCTCTGGAATAATAAGATAATGTTAATTTATACTTGATTAAGAACCTTTTTAAATTTTATTAATACATTCATATTAATTATTACCATGTTATAAACATTATTTAATCATTTAAGTTAATAACAGTCATTTTGTCGATATTTGGTACTTGAGTAAAACAATGAACACCTTATAATTACAAGTTGTTCATGTGGTAATATATCCATTATCATCAGAATGATATTAATGATATATATATAATATATATCATATATATCTAGTATATACATGTATTTATAATAGTACATAACATTTAGAGGTAAGAAATTAAATGCACCGTTCATGGAGACGGTAAGCCGTACGTATGAATGAACGCTACTTCCATTTCAATTTCATATTTTAATGGAATTAAAAATATAATGATATATAGTTATATTAAAAATCCAGTATAATATCATATAAAATATTATTAACTCCATCCTTTATACGTCCCACATAAGGCATTAAAGAGTTATATCACTTTGAGGGGGCAGTAGTCCACACTTGCTCTAATGAGATTATCGTATTTATCCACTATAGAAACCATAAAGTATTTATATAAATAAAAAAATATAGAAGAATTAAAAAATATAAAAATAACATATATCATATATAAATATAGTTCCAACATAATTTCCACCATGACAGGCAGTTGAAGATATTTGAAAAATCATCATTTCCTGAGGCGTTAGTTTTCCATCCACAGAAACATTATGTTCTTCACCCATTAGATGGAGGTCTGTGTAAGTGTAGTTCTAATAATTATCATAACAAAATACTAGTATATTTAGGATACTGTTATTTTTACAAAGTAAAGGAATAAAAAGTGTTTAGGGGTTGGATAAGTAAAATAAAAGAAGACAATTTAAGAGAAACTGTTAAATTTAATTTGGGTAACTCCATTTGGATTGAACCAAAAGACTTAATGAAGTGACTTATGCCTAAGGTAAGGCTTCTAGGAGGAGAAGATGGATGTAGGGAGATTAATTGGGAAGAGGTTGGACGAGCCAAAAGGCTTGAGAGGTGTGAGGAATGGGTTATAAGTGTCTCCTTTTATACGGGAGAGGAGGGGCTCTTTAGGAAACTGTGATAATATTATTTTATTATATAATGATATTCGATTTCTAAAGGTCCTAATATAATTACATTAGAAGATAAGAAGACACATAGTAGAAATAATATCATCCAATAGAAATTGGATAGGTTTTCGATGTTATTTTAATATTTATAATCTTAATTATTTAAATCATTTATTAATGAGGTAAATATACATCATTATTTTGTCATAAATAATTTAATTTACGTGATGTCTAAAAATTATTAAAAAAATACCATGATGTCGTAAATTGTTTTATCTTTATAATGAATATTTATAGTCAAAAACATAATTTATATAGAACCATATAAAAATTCATTTACTAAATGTTTTTTGTTTATGTCTTTTTTGCCTTTACATTAAATTAATTAATCTAAAGTGTCATTATCTTTAATAAGTGGCTCCATGGGGTCCCAAAATAGACCCAAATATACCCATGGTCTTCCATTAAACATCCAATAAGGTTTGGACATGTGTTAAGGTAATTTTTAATTATTAAATTATTCTTTTTTACCTTGAATTACCCTATTTACTTCTAACCACGGTAAATAAAAGTCAAAAGTTACTATTCACCAAATAATATTTTAATCTTATTGAGAAAAATTTTATTTCTTGATAAAACACATGAATTTAGTATTTTACAAATTTAATTCACAGAATTGGTAAAATTTCATTTTAATGAAAAAGTTAGTTTCTTTAACTACTATTATGTGATTTCACAATTCATCAAAAATTGATGTTTTTCAGAAAAGTAGAAAAAATTCATCCGAAGAATTATTTGATTTTCAGAATTAAAAATTGATGACTATTTTTCTAAATTCAATACATATAAGTGACATTAATTAATTTAAAATTAATTTCTGTTGTTAAAACAAATAGCCAGTTTTTAAGAAAAAATAAATATCAGAAGATTGACATTTGTTTATGTCTAATTCCAAAGTGAAATTAATTCCAATTACCAAAATTGGATTAAATGGTAAAAATATATTTTAATTAAACTTTAAAACCACTTAAAGAGATAATCTAACCATATAAATGAATTATATTAAAACACAGTTTTGAATTAAAATACAATATTTTTCACTATTAATTAGAAAATGAAATTTATCAGAAAAATTCCAAAAATTTACACAAAGGAAATTTTCATATCCCCATTTTAAAAAAGGATTTTATTTGGTCAAATAGAATGTATTAATGTGACCAAAATTATATTTAAAGAGTGTTCTCCCTTAAAAGGCTGTGAATCGGCCTTTTAATGTAAATTATGCTTAAAATTAGATTCATTCAAATTTTAAGCCTCTAAATTTTATTGGATAAATGTAAATACAATTAAGAAACATGTATAATAATATTGTAGTTATTTATGTTCATTACCACCAATACAATGACTAAGATTTAACTACCATTTAAAATAATAATATTAAATTATTAGTGTGCAACATAAGATTTAAAAGAAACCCGTTGTTGCGTATCGAGTACGATATCGAACATAGCTACCCCTTTAAAGTAAAATTAATATTTAATTCACAAATATTAATAAATATGAAATATTTCTTATTCTTTATTTACCTGGGATGTTACATAATTTACCAAAAATAGGGTACTTTTTATCAAAATGTTTTTCTCATGTAAAACCATCATAAATAAAATATAAATATTGGGTATTCATATTCATACATTTAAATTTAATGGCTACGTAATAGTGTCTATTTGTAGATAATAATAATAATAATAATAATTTCCCATGATTCGTTAAAACTTAGTGTTGTTTTTTACATAAGCTATTGATGAAAAATATTTTATTTGAAATAAACTCAAAAAATATCATAGTGTTGAAATATTTGGAAATAATCTCAATAAATGCTTCTAAAATATAGAATGAATGGTAACCTAGTAGGGTATCCTTATAACCTGATCCAGTTGCCTTTATGATTCAATCACACTATTAGTAGAGAAAATGGTTTGGGAATACATGTATTCACTATATAGAATTAATTTAACACATAGTACCCCTCATCTAGGAACATGTCCCAAAATATAAATCTTCAATCTAATATCATATGACCCCCAACATAATCAACCATGTCAATTAATACCTTACACAACACCGTTGGGAAAACCGTCTATTAGAAATAAAACCATAGTGATACTATATCAAATAGGCTCTACATGAACACATACTCAATATATTTATCTCACTTATTTTATAACATCCACATGTCAATATAATTATTAATACTTAAAGATGTTCCCTTGAAAAGAACACTAAAACCCCTATGGAAACTCATCAGCAAATTCCCAAAAAACAAATTCACATGAACCATGATCAGGTTTCCATCAAAAAGAAATATATGAAGTGTTTCCAAGAAAACGATCTTTAAGAGATCCATATTCATAAACCATACTGACACCGAAATTATTCGTCATATTCAATTTATAGTACCCAGACACTCAGCCACACGAATGATGTTTTTATCAACCATAATAAAGATGAATGATCATCTTAGCTAACATCTCCAGAACTATTCCCATAATTCATGAATAAATATCCCATGGAGAACCAAACTATTTTAACCAATGCCCTTTTAAATCCAGTAATTATCATATTCCACATATACATAAAACATGAATATTTTCACAATTTTGAAGATGATGTCTATAAATTTAAATTCAATCAACCGGAATTGGAGAACTCAATCCAAGTTGAAGAGGCTCAATGCATTCCATTTTTTTAAAATGAGGGTACTCACAATCCCCATACTATTTACCTAAATCAATTTCACAAAAAATAATGAAAAAGCACTCAACGATATAACCCATTAAGACTCACAGAGATATATTATGATATGAAAACCATGAAACATTACATGGATTTTCTATGGTTCACGTGAGGTGACAATGTGAATAAAAATACATATCATATGTCATATATTAATTATCTAATTTAGCCTAATTAAAGAACCCGAACCAAATTTACACAGTCAAATCCCTGCATCTAAAAGGAGAGTAACAATTTTCATTCACCATTTATCGACATAAAATAGACTTTAGATGAAAAATATCAATGGTTATGGATGACTATACATGTCTTTAGTCAAATAAACATCAAGACCACCTATTGTAAACATAGCAAATCAATGGAAATAAATAGAGAATAATAATTAAGGAAGATGTAAAATATCACATGTCGAATTACCATAGAAATATAAATAAAGAAACCTATGATAATGGTTGGATAATGGAATGAATTTGTAGGATATTTTACTAATCAAATGGACCTCCACACATGTTAATTCCACTGAAAAACAAACGTTTCATCACACAAAATATAGGTTTACCCTTACAAAATATTACAGGATGCCCATTGGGGTGTGGTAGAAGGAGTCATGGTGAACTTACCCACTTTTACAGAATCATTGTTGTATGAACCAATTGATCCTGAAATAATTTATATCTTGAAAATAACGCTAAAATTTTGAGGAAACTCAGTATGATGTGTCAAAAGGTTCCATGGTGAAATTCCCATCCCAAATGATGAACCAAAAATACATGACTTGGTTACATTATGATATAAGTCCAACATTGTGGAATGGGTGATACACATAAAATATATATCATTTAGATACATATTTGGATATTTATTTCTCCCCTTATACTCCAAAATTTATCCATGCACATCACCCATAACAAATCATAACACTCCACTACTGTGTGATTGACTGCATGCACAAAAATCAATCACCAAGATAAATATTAAACAAAACCTGGTCTTACAATTCCCGATTTAGTAACTTTTTCACATTATTCCATTCCATAATATCAAATATTACATCATGGTTATAAGAGATTGAAAATTTGATAATTTAAAACCCCTAAATAAGTCAATGTGTTTTGTAGATGGCTCCACTCACAATGCCGAACTAAAATAATCTTAGGATATGTTTTGATAGTTAAAAATATAATTTTAATTTTTGGGAAGTAATAGGTGTAACCAATTTATGAAATATTTATAATTAATATATTTTTTTTTATTATGAATGTAAATCAATAGGAATAGATAAAATAACTAATATGTTCATTTTCTGCTTAGAATTATAATTTTATAAATATTTACATTCAATAATATATTCATTTAAATTAAATAAAAGGTGTGATTAGTGGTGATGGTATATCTTTATTATTAATGATTGGAAAATAATACCATAATTTTTAAATAATAGGAATTATTAATGATAATTTTTAATATTTTCAAATTGCTATTTTCCTAAAAAATAGTTTTGCATCATCTCTCGCCATTTTATATAAAAGATAAATTTATAAAATGTAGATAATTAAAATGATAATAATGAAGATTAGTTTTTTTATTAATTATATCAATATTATATATATTTATTTCATTTATTTTTCTAAATATAGTGATTTATAGGTGAATAGTTGGAAATATAGTTTTTAAAAATAACATGATGTTTATGATAAAATTAGTACGTGATATGATTTAAAAAGATATGAACTATTTTTATAATACCAAATATTGTTCACATATGTGAATTTATAAATTTAATAAATAATATTTTTAATTTAGAAACCGATAATTGATATTTTAGAACATTAGTAGTATTTGGTAAACTAATTAATAAATAATATATTTATTAGAATGTAACTTTCTTGCAATAGTTATAAATTGAATAAATTAAATTGTGATTAAAATTAGGAATTATTATTTCCAAATTATATATTATGTAAAATATTATAATTATAAATAACATAAAAAATTTTAAGCTAAAACTAGTCCCCATAGAGAAATTAAAAGTGGTAAAATTGAGTAAACTAAGAAATAAAGTGAAAATAATGATAAATAATTTTTTCAATTAAGTGTTTGAGTTTAATATTGACCATGAATCTTATAATCACAATTATATTTCATTTTAGGATATTTTTAATGATAAATACCTCCCAATATTGAATAATTTACATAATTTTATAATGTTTTGTATCTTTTCACGTATATCATGGACATTTTTCTCCTAAATTGACCCCACAAAAAAACCACATATGTTAAGACATATCAAAACTAAAACCTATAATCAAAACTCATACCAACCATATTTGTTTATAATATTATAAAATTACTATCCCTCCATGTTTACTTTCTTTCAAAAAAGTAGATAGTTAAAGTAATAAGGTATAGATTTATAACAAAATCACCTTTATTTTATTTACTTATATGCATTTATTAATCCAAAAATTTAATTTCATGAAATTTTAATGATAAAATAATTATAATTATTATTCTATCATTTTAATATAATTATTTTACAACCAATAACTACCTTTTTATTTTTTATTATGAAAAAACCATTATTCATTAGTTGTGTAAACTACATCCCCCTGATGAAACATGTTATATATTCCTTCACCACCTTATAAGTATAGTTATAATAGGTAATTTAATATATATATTTCATATTTATAAAATATTTTATATTTGTAAATTTTAATCAATATTTTTTCTTCCTCTCGTTTTTTGAAAAATGAAATCATTGACCATACATACATGTGCACCATAGCCTCAATTCTATTGTTTGTTATATTTTTCATTACCACCATTCATGGATGGATCTAATGATAATATTAAATTCTAAACATGTTTTTTATGAAATTTTTAAGGTGATGAGATGATGTATTGAAGATCCTACTAACGATATGATCAAAAACAGATTATAGTTAATTAATTCATTTAAAAGGGTTGTAATAAAGGGGAAAAAGAATCCTCTTTCATAGTAATTTAATTATATAAATTAATTACACATTATGATTACCAATAATTATAATCTTTCACATTAATAATTAATAAATAATAACATTATGCCTCTATTTTAATGATCATACATATAAACCCCCTCATAATCACCCATTAATCCTTTTAGGTTCATGTTTGGGTCGGTTTATGAACCAATTTGAACAATACTATAAGTGAAAATCATGGATGAATATGAGAGGTTATTTAACAGTATGATAAGATGTTATATATATAGATAATTTTTTCTTTTATTCTTTGTAAGTTTATATTAATATGTAACTCATTAAAAAACATATCACCTTCCGTTCATTAAGAAACATTGAAACATGCACATCGTATATTTTTTCTTGAAGAATCATAATCAAAACTACAATTAAATGAGACTTTTGACTTTAATAATATATAATAGAACATATATTCCCATACCTAAATGATCTATGAATTCTTTAATTTCCTATAATAGAATATACCATCACCACTTTCATGAAAGTAGTTTAATGCAACGAAGATTACATACACATGGTGTTAAAAATATGTAATAAAATGATATATATATATATATATATCTATGTGTGTGTCTTTTTGTGTGTGTATTTTTATGTATATAATTATTAAAAATTATTAGTATAAGTGGTTATAGTAATGAAAAAATTTATTGATTATTTATTTTATGAACATAATATAATTATTTTGGATATTTAGTGAAAGTGTAGAAAGAACCTTGGCTAACGTATTGGGATTTTTCTCACATTCCTCTCTTTGAGACATGTTTTGTATTTTTCACCAAATTTAATTTTACTATGTATATAATTAAAATTTAATATATGATATCATAAGTATGTTTTATTAATTTAATATTAATCTCAATTATATGATCCCTATTTCAAGGGGTTTGGAATAAAATGTTACTCGGTCAGGAGGTGTTTTCTTTGTCTCAGTTCATAATCTTTCATAGATGTTACATATAATTCATAGTGTTTACTTTATAATGTGGTTCATTTATATACATTACTATTGTTATAATATAAATTATATCATTTAGATTAATTATAATAACTATATAAAACCATGTTTTTATCTAAAAATTTGTTTTGACTTAATTATACCACATTCTTAAGGGTTTCTGGTAACTAAAATTTTGTTATTTGAGCTATGATAAATCAATTGAACATATTTCGTATAATTTTGATATAATAGAACCCATTAACTATATTTTTAGGTATAATTTCATCATTTACATTTCAACTTTTTATACCCCTTTTCATTTGTTTCAAGCTTCATGGATTATGTAGCTCGTAAGATATATTTATTACTCAAATATCTTCTTATTGAGTTAAAATGATTCATCATGAAAATTTATTCTCCATTATTGGGTTCTATCGACTTAATATTTAATTATATTTTGTTATTTGATCCTCTTTGGGAAATTTAACATCAATATAATTGATTTTTTTTATTTTTCTTACAATTTGAGTTTTTAAGAAAGGTATTTTGAAAATAATTTATCCCACACCACATTGAATACACCACTATACATTAACTAGGGATATGTGGACCTATATAACTTATTCTGATCATTTGATTAAATGAAATAGCATGTTTTTGTTATAATTGACGGATCCCCAAGTTGAAAATTCAATTATTACTATATATCCTATCAGAAGTTGTAATTTCATTGATATGATGATTTATATTATCATTAGGAGAAATATGCCTCCATTTTCATTGCTCCCCACAATCAACTATGCATTGATGAGGTTCAACTAACACTTTTTTACCAAATTTCTAGGGGTGGTAATTTTCAACAACCAAATTCTAAATATGGGCCCAGTTTCATAAACATTGTTAATTCTAGGTAAAATCATATCCCACATATGGATTTCATTGAAAATTATCACTAGTATCTATCAAAAATTAAAAAATTAAATTGAATGATTCATATTGAAGTTGATTTGTGTTATTTTGTGGTTTTCAATGATAGCTATTAGATTTAATGATTCACTAGAAGAAAAATTACATTAATTTTCATCCAAACTTTTTTCTTCAACTTCTAAAAGGATAACACAATATATATCATTGGGATTTCACAAAATATAGGGGAGTTATATTCAAGAGAAAATTATGATTAAAATATTTTTATTTAATTACAATATATTAATTCTTTTTAGAAAAATGAATATATAAACCATGGGATCAAATTAAAAATATCATAAAAAAACATAAAATTTTCGAATGATCCATCAATCCTATGGTGATAATCCCCCAATGTCCATCTATGATCCCCATGATCAATTCCTACTTTCCAATAAGCAAAAATCCCTTCTCGAATTTTTATAATGTATTATTATAAAGGGGAGGAGTTAGGTTAAAATTTCATTTATTTCATTAAAAGTTATTTTACTAAATCTGTCAAAATGGATTCCTACTAATGAAAAATGACTTATCATAGCTATAAAATTACTAAATACATTTACATATGTAAACCCCCAACCCCATCATTGGAATAATTGGATTGATTTGTTCTCCAATAATATTTCCTGATAATAGTAAATTTATTATTTTCATTTTAATCTAAAAGTTTATATTTTTATTAAAAATAAACCTTGGTGGTCAATAGAATCATTATGAAATTTTTTATAACATAATATTAATGAAAATAAATTCATCAAAACTATATATGGAGTTGTATTCCAGTCACAGGAAAATGAATTCCCTTTTGAAGATCAATATTGTTATAACAACTCTAACATAAATTATTTCATCCAAAAAAAGAAAACCCATAAAATAAAATAAAAAAACATTCATTAATCATCAATAACAATATAATTACCCTTTTAAAAATTTCTATTCCATACATGATAGTAGTGTGCGCTAATGAAAAAATTCCCAAATACTTAAAATTACTCCATAATACTATAATAACATATAGAAAACCTAAATATATCCCTACCAAGATAACCCAACAATTTATACCCCTCTAGAAAATATAATATATATTTTTATAAAATTATGATGAGAATTACATTTGTAAAAAAATTTCCACATTAGGACATCTCCATCAAAAATATTGACTATGCTTGTACCCACAACAATTGATGGAATAAGCCACGTGTACAACTTCTCAATGATTAAAACCTGGAAAATGGAAGAATCATTTCATGAAAGTGTGAGCCTCACTCTAAATTTTTTATATATATTAATATATTAGCCATATAACATTACAAATATAATTGTAATATGTACCTCTAAATGAAAGATCCATGTTTCTAAGAAAATTATTTAGACCGTAATAGAATATTTCTTCAAACACAACAGAAGATATAATATTGAATGTAGACTTAATAAATACTCAAAAAATAATAACTTGATTTTCCCATACTATATTAATTGTAAGGAGGCTCATATACCCAATCATAATTCCATCTGATAAATAATTACCCAGTGATCAAGAAGAAAACTAATTTAAATTTCACATGATATTAATAATAGTTTTTCAATATCCAAAATTTTTATAAAAAAAAATTAAACTTATTTTCATATATATAATCCAACTCCAAGGATATAAAAGGGTGAATTCAACAGACATATATCATCCATATCCGGATGAATACAAGTATACTACCTTGTATAAAATAATGAAAATGAGAAACTTAAATAAAAAGTATACTATTTAATTCGATTCTAATTATGATAATTAAAAATATAATTATTAATCAATACCTTGTTTGTTTCTCCAAAATTTATTTATCCAATATAGAACATCCCAAGACATGGATAATCATACAAACCAATGAAATTATCTACCAAAATCTATCCCAAATCCATGAGAATTTTACCAATGCCCCTAAACAATCTCATGTACTTATAGTCCATTATCTATCATGAAATTATCACCATTAAATAATAAAAAACAAATCAATGATGAAAAAGTACATTTCAACCAATGAAACCCCTTATTTTTCTTATATACATCAGTATTATCATTAATAATAATGATCATTCATAACAAAAAAATTACATTTATAAGAAATCATTGACTACCTTCCTACTATATTATAATTTCACTAATTATTAAATACCATGATCTCACGACCATATCATTTGGTGTGAATTTTATTGATTCCATCAACCATTGACATAGTTCAATAAAAATTTCCTTACAACCATTATATCTTTTGGGTAAGATTATTATCACATTACAGATTAATCTACTATCAAGGGTGATCTTGTAATAACACATATATTTACCTACCATTAGAATCAATGGTTGGTCATTAATTGGATATGATGAGTCTTTTAATGAATTAGGTTATCTTTTAAATGAATAAATGATCCAAAAATATCTAGTTTACACTCTATCATATGACCTGACTACATCAGAGTGACATTATAGATGTAATCGAAACACATAAAATCATTCTCTTAACCATCACCACACTAATCTATATAATGACATTATAAAAATAATAAAATTATCAAACCATGTATGTTATTTAACTAAATAATAATCATAAAAATAAATTATATTTTTGAGTCCCCATAATTGAATGATATGTATAACTTCACTATTTACATCCCCTTAGATAATTTTACTTATTAGATAACCATGATAAATTTTTATTATAAAGAGGATCCCATTCACGAACATACATCACCTCAAGATCTCCCAGAAATTTTTTTTATATTATTTGGATATTATAATAATAAGTATTATTACACATCCAAACACCTTAGAGGCACACAAATTTGAGAAAAACCAGTTTTACAACACTCAATTTCATGATGAACCCAAACCGAGTAAAATATTTTTCTTAAAAGGATCCAAAATTTGAACCCACTAAAAACACAACAGAGGAAAAGTTATAATAAATAATGGAATTTATCTACTTTTTATCAATTAATATATATCATAGTACAATATGAAAAATATTTATATCCTCTTAGGCTTCCAATGTTTTTTATCTAGAGTCATTCTACAGAGAATCATCTACCATCTCTATCTCAGATTGTAATTATACATAAATGAATAACATGTTATCCAAATAACATAAATCCATTCCCATTGAATCGATGAAATTATCATTAATAATAACTCATAAATAATGATGATAATATCAATAATTCACATAGTTTTACAGCCTATGCTAGTTATCCACATATGATTCCAAACCAATCATGAAATAAAAAATTATTTAATAGGTCTAAATGTTGTGTGATCCCCACCATTATTGTCCTAGTAAAAAAGTAGTTTCATAAATGTGTATCATTATAGAAAATCATGATCATATATATGAAAGATATTTCTCCCTTTTCTATGTCTTTTGTTATGACCATATGTAATAGAGATCCTTAGTAAGAAAATATCTAAACTATCCTTTACAATTATCATATATTCCAAAATAAATACAGTTTATTATCCATTTAGACCGGTTTTTCACATATTGTCAAACTGGTATGTCAAATCCCCTATCCCACATCTATTAGGCCATGTGATAGTGACTAACACTAAGGTATTCATACATGGGAGGCATTACCTCTTAATCTACATCTCACCTGATATCATACATAATTATCCACTATACCTGCAAAAAATATTTAACCAAATAATATATCTAATGTATATATATAAATATAACAATGATATAATTTGAACTAATACAAATGTAACACAACATTAAAAATACATATCAAGAACAAATTTAATCCTAATCTTGAAGAGATAAGGGTGATCTTCATAGTAAAATATACACCCCTACCTAACCCCATTTTCTTCACCCTCTTAGATATGTTATCAACCAAAATCCACATTTTTTTATCTATATGGAGTGGAAGAAAACAAATTAAAAGTTCACATGCATGATTAAGTATAAAAATTTACAGATTTTTCATCCCAATAAGTTAGTTTAACCCACTGTATCTAGTATCCAAATTCAATTAATAAAAGGTAATATAAATATAAGTTAATGTAACCAATAATTATCATTATCCTCAATAATAATCAGGATAAATCTATAAATGAATCATATTCAACAAGATTACCAAATAATAGTACATTATTTAAAAGAGTATCAATCCAATCTCATAATCCCTTATATAATTAAGTGTAGGTAATTCACCCCATTTTAACTAATTCTGAGATACTACATTGAAATTTTTTCCCCCTACTATCTAATAAGCATTGTAAAAAATAGACTTCTATAACTCTCTCATGATTACATGATTAAATTCATATTTCCAAATCACATTTCATACACATGCTTAACACTATAGGAAATACATATCAATAGTTTTGAATATATAAATTAAAATACTAGAAAAAATACACATTCCAAGGGCTATAAATGTATATTTGGTCCACGTAATCCAATAGATGTTAGTAGAAGGGGTGATAGTATCTGTTGTATCATCTTCCAACACAATTCAAATGGTGGGTGTGAAGGGTCATCACCACTTATGTGTATTTCCATCCATCACATTCTCAAGACTAGGGTTCTCTAATGATTATTCATCATAACCTATCCCATTCCTTTTTCTCTTATACTAGGGATACATATGAAATTTCCCATATTGACCAATATTCCACAAGTGATGATAGATTATGTATGAATATCTACCTATCACTAAAAAAACCTCAACTATCTTTAAAATGAACTATTAGTGAATAAAATAAGATACATGAATAGGTGGACCAAATTCAATACCCAAATTAGTGGGTGAGAAATTTTAGGTCACTTTCATCTCATTCTAATTATATGTAGAGGGTGGGTGTAAATGAGATCCACCCCTACATCCAATCACTATCAATATCCATCCACTATATGAAACATCACACCTCTTCTAAACCGATGTTTATTATTTTTTTAATTTGACATTTATGATTTGTTTTAATCGTCCAAGAAACCTGGATCCAATCAATATACATCCCAAAAAATTAATTCTCAATGAAAAAGATTTTTTTTAAAATCAAAACAGAAATATTAGGATGAGAAGACATGAATAAACCTACCTCAGGTAAGGTGCCTAACCCTAGGATCAAAGATTCAAGTGATTCAAGCATCTTCCCTATCTTGATGTTGAACCTAGTCAAAATCTTTTCGCCTATATTATTGCTTAAAAAATCTTACTGCATTGAAATAATAAGAATAGTTGATCACAAGAATCAATATTCAGAAAAAACCCTTTTAATACACCACTATATGAATAAAATATAAGACATTCAACCTTAGAAAAAAAATAAACCAAAAAATAGAAATTCCCAACATCATCAAAAAGTTAAACCATTAATAATAAATAAACTGAAACACTAGTATTGAGACATCGTGATAAATGATGATAAATACAAAAATATTAAACATCAAGGAATGATAAAATGAAAACAAAGAGAACCCACTCAAACAAAAAGGTATCAACTAAATAGTAATGTACCAACCCCATTTGTTGGCTTATAACCCTTCATGTATGTGATATTCAAACACAATCCATCATAACAACCCCAAAATTTTGGGTCTAACACATCATAGTATATTATCATGACTGATGCTTCAAAATTTCCAATTTATAGACCTCTTTAATATATCTATGTAGATAACCATATCCTAGATCAGAAT
The DNA here is from genome assembly GCA_963277665.1 of Viscum album. Taxonomy (NCBI): domain Eukaryota; kingdom Viridiplantae; phylum Streptophyta; class Magnoliopsida; order Santalales; family Viscaceae; genus Viscum; species Viscum album. Next base: position 611,406 of record CAUJRU010000332.1, on the reverse strand, counting down.
GGTAGAAATAGAGATAAATCCTAGAAGATGGAGGATTATGGGAAAAGAGGAAATGTTATCACAATAAAAATAATCTTAGTATTCAATTATCTTAAACTATACATTTGGAACAAATTTAAGACATGTTGATTCATATAAATTTGAAATTATATCCAATAGACCCTAAAGGAAGAAACCAATATTATAAATATCTCCAAAAATGGGGTTGAATCAATGCCATATAAGTCTACAAGACTCAACCACTAAAACAAGAGACCATATTATAAATAGGATCTTCATTAGTTTTAGGTATATGTTCCACTAAAATATGGTATATTAAGTGAATAATGATTATGAATGACTATAACCAAGTAGAAACAACAAAAGCCTTCTCAAGAAACACTTAGGGTGAGTAAAATAAAAGAATATGAAGTGATGAGGGTAAAATTAAAATAAATATTTAGAGAGGAAAGTCATAAATGAGAAGAAATAAGTCATGGATGATGAATAGAGAGAGATAACACATTGACCATCACATGAAAAGTGTATGTGATTAATGGAATGATTGAAGGAACTGTGGGGTGGAGAAGACCTTGAACTCCAACTATAGAACCATTATGTGAGTGGATAAACACATGTTGAGAAATGATCTATCAAACAAAGACAATTAGATATATTAAATCTCATGTGAGTGAAATAAAAAAACATAAATTCAAACATAATCACGGATCCTCATACAAATATTATAATATTCTTTAAGTAATAATCAATATACTACTTCCTCTTTAATGGATTCCCACAGCCCGAAATTATATAGAGTTAATTATAATCCAATTAATGATATGTGTTTTCCTTAAAATATCCTTTTAGACACAATAGACTATTAAAGATACCATTATAATAAAAAAATGTCATTTGGGTCATCAGATGTAAATCATGGTTCCTCTATTAAGTTATTTATCAATTCTAATCAATTGGAATCATTATCAAATTGACTCAACCACTTTATCCAAAAAGATTCTCTCGATCAATATTTTGTTTCCACATCATTCTTATTTCCTTCATTAAGAGAATATAATTCACTCACTACTATGTGAGACTATTTGAGGTAATATCCATCCTTATTGTTATATAATTAATCTATTTACTTTATTATCCATACCAATAGCCTCCATTAAAAACCCTTTTAATCATATTAATTTATCCATAATCATTATTCCAATAGATTTCATTCCAAGAGTTGATTTAAATAATTATATTTATCAATCCATTCCAAAAACACCATTTAATCTAACAAAAAATCTACTATGAACCCCTTTTATTTATGTTGTTTACATACGTTGCTCGAATTTATTTAACATACAATATATTCCCATTTACATTTACTAAGGAAAAATCTTTATATTATTTGTTAACTTATTCCCAACTGATATGGTATATATTGACAATGTCTATAATTCATCACCTCATAATGAAATAAAAATATCTATAAGTTTTTCAACATGTTTTACAAGAAATCATTTTAAAATAAATGGATTATATTAGCTTTTCTAAAACATCACATGACATTATGTGAGTCATAAATGAGTCCCATATACCGCCTCAAATGGTTAGTAAATTTATCGTGTTATTTAATTTATGATTTCATTTATTTATGATAAAATTACAATAAATATGTTATTATCAAGAAAACAAATACTATTTCTTATCCAACTCAAGTAACTGGACAGTCTAATATATGACTTCATATTTTAATGAATTCATTTCTTCATAATATCATTTCTATCTGAATTTTGGTGGAATATAATTAATAAAGGTTTTTAGATAATATGAATTTTTATTACATGATAATAATAAATTTTGAACCTTAATTAATCACATTTTATTAATTACCAGGAAAGTCCTGTCAGAGGAAAAAAACCTTCAACAATTTCTTAAGACGAAAACAAAAAGTACAACAAGAGGATAGGGTAGACAGATTCCCACATCCAAAAAAGGATTAGAGATCAAAATAATCTAATTCATTCTCAAAACCATACTCATCAACAATTTCCCATTCCAATAGAGAGTTACCTTGGTTGAGGTACTTTAACAACACAACATTAAATTTTTCTTAATATCATGGATCTGGTAGTAACTTTCCTTGGTGTATAGGAGTAGTATATCCTTGACCTTATCTTCACATAGATAGTTATGGGGATTTCACTGTTAGTCAATTTCAACATACCTTTTGTGAAAATATATTTAAATGAATCTTTTTTGGAGTTTAGGGATTCTGAGGGATTGTTGCCATATCATTTCTATGATTATCTTCCCTCAAATTCTATATAGGCCTCACTAAACATGTCAGTTGCACAAAACCACATCCCAAGAATTTTTGTAGAGCATTAGTTTCCTAAAAACAATGCATTGTGATTCTATATCATTGTGTTGATCTTCACTGGCCTTGGATTTTGATTTTTTTTTGGTTCTAGAATTCATTGGAAGTGGTAAACGGTCATTATCCTTTCTACCATTCTTATGGATTTTATGACTTCACTTCCACTTCAGACTAGAAATTGTTCTGTCATGGAAGCCATCAATAGGTTAAATAGATGTATAATTAAGAGACTCCACATTGGGCTCATACTAGGGGGTTCCTTGACAATCCAAGGGAAATACCTAAGTGGTTTCCCAATCTAGATCTAGTTATTAAATCACCAATCCTGAAAATAGATTTCCAAGACCAATATATAGAATCTATTTCCCTAGATACAACTCATCCTATTTGTAATATTCTCTTAGTCATCGCTGCCTCCAATTGAGTCACCATCCATAAGAACCCACATGCATTTCACACTAAAATGATCATCACCAACCTTTCCTTTACAACCTGAAGGATATCCAATGTATTGGGGTACCACTAATCCATCAAATACAATAATATTTTCCTCTATATTTTTTTCTCACCATTTATCTTGTATTTTATTCCTCTATGTCTCAATTCAATATTCAGAACTCATTGGATACTCTTGGGATTGAAGGTTTATCCATTATCTTTTTCAAAGAGTCATGTGTTGCACAATTTAGACTGGGACTAGACCCTATCATCTCCATACCATCTAGGCGTTGATCCTCCTGTTGAGTACCCTAACCAGATGCCACAACAGTCTTTAAAACCCCATTCAAAATATAGTTCAGTTTCCTTCCTCTTCACATTCTAATCTAATAACCCATTTTTAGGCACTGTGAAGAATAATCAAATGATAAATCAAACAAAGATGACTATTTATACCTAAAATCATCACCAATAGGAATCAGAAATGATTTCACCAGATGTATATAGATATAAAATTCAATGATGATTCTCAATGAAACCAGATGACAAATTTCCTTATCCTACTATTGGAGCATGGGTATAGATTATAAATATTTCCATGCATATGGATAATAGGTGGATTCTAAAAGGAAATATAGATTTATAGTAATCATACCCATATTTTTTGGTTGGAGAATCACATTTCATGTGATAGTCCTACGACCATCTGAAGAAGAAAAACTGGGAACCATTGTAGGATCGAGGAGCTGTCGACCACAACAGTACCATATCTTCTTCTAAGGAATAATCAGTCATGATGTTCTTGGAGTTGTGGAGACCCAATGTTTCATGCTATTGTATTCCCCAAGTACCAAATATGTATCATCCAAAGAATTCCATTAATGGAAATCATTTCTTGAATCATTCTATTAGAGTCATATTCAACAAGGTATAAGTATAAGTGAATTCTTATGGGGGAATCAAATGCTTTGGAATCCCATCAAAATGTTTTGATACATTGGGATAAAAGATTATTTGGGTAATGGGGGAAAGAATTCGAGATACGATAATGTGGATATGGAAGAGTGACGATCTCAAGTAAGAGGCAACGAAGGTCCCACCCCCACCAAGGTGGAGGGGCCTGCTCTGAGGGCATGACCAAATTGGGAGGAGGATAACAACATCAATAATGAACCCTTATTATAGGTACTACAATTTTCCTAATTAATAAAGAAAATATTAATAAAATACCTCAAACATTGATCTATTGGGTCCAAAAGGTAAAATGAAAATTCACTCAACATTTTTTGTCATGACTGAGTGTAGTAATCACTCCCACACACCTATGTTCTGAACAACCAATTGGGTGTTCTAGGTGGGACCCCAAACATTGGTCATTCACCCCCATTATCTACCAAACTATTCCTTGAATTGTGGATCTATTATCATTCATTACTCACGACCTGATGGATTTATATGGGATATACTACCCCAAATTTATGATTCCCACACACCTCAACTATATATATCTTATAAAGATATTAGAAGACAGTAATATACATGCCCTAGAACATGTTATATCCAACCCTTACCTTGGTTTGTTATACAAATCCCAATTAAATATTCTTTGATCATTTGTTCAGGTAGTGGAGTGAGCTCATGACATAACCGACTATGAAAACATTTAATGATGCATTAAGGGATAACTTTCCAATTTTTTACACCAAATAAATACACCACTGATAACACCATTTGATTTTAATATTTTTTTATTTTTAAATAAATTCATAAGATTTTATTGTTTTCTTTACACAAATCATCAAGATAAAACATATTATGATATTATATTGTTATATTATTGTCAAATATAATTAATTTACTAATCCATTTGATCATAAGGTTTTAATTGAACTAATTAAATTTTCTAAGGTATGTATAATAGTATTCCTAAATGAATTTGTTTTATTAAAATATAGGGAATAATGATTTTTTTTTCAATATTAAATATGACATGATTTTATAGAAAATGATAAACATTTCAATGTATTGTATATTTTTATATATTATGAATAATGATCCATACTTAAAAATTATTTTAAAGAAATAAAATTGATTTAAATTTTAATATGTGATCAATAATTTATATGGTGTTTATCTATTTTATAGAAATGAAAGTAGAATAACTTGAAGGTAAAAAAGATATATTTTGTACAAACTATTGGTATTGTGAAAACATGTATTTTAACATAATAAATTTAATATGTAAATATCAATTAATTATTTTAATAAATTTTTTATATAATATTATCCATCAAATATATAAACTTTCACATAATTGTTTCTAGTGGGTAATAAATAAGATGAAATTAAGTTTTATGCTTAAATTTTGTAATTTTATAATAATAGTTTTCATTGTGTTTTAAACCCTTATTTTAAAATGAATATATTACACTTTTATTAATTTAATTTAATGAAATAATTTATATATTCGTATTCATAATTAACATAATTATTGAATAGGTGAAATTTTTAGTCATTATGAAAAAGAACTTAGGTAAACATTTCTTACTTTTGTAAAGGATAAAAGGATTAATGAGGAGTTAAACTAACGGGATACAGTTTAAAATAATCATAAAACATGTTTAAATACTATTGGATTATTTGATGTATAACATATATCATCCCAAAATTGATCTTTTTAAAATATTTTTGAACATGTCAATGAATGCTATATTTTATTACCATAATTCTTTGAATATTTAGTAGTGTTCACTAACATGAATTTTAAAAGGGAACCTCCTCTCACATATTTTACATATAACATGAGGCCATTTTACAATGAAATAGGATCCCAAATGAGCTTAAAATATACTTATACATGACCTGGGAGTTCATATCTTCCCAAAAGACCCATCCTAGAAGCCATATTGTGTTGCATAGAGAAGGAGAAACAAAGAAGATGTATATGTTCGTACCAACATTTTTCTTGTTTTTTTATCCTTAAAAATCCTTAATATCATCTACAATAATATTATAAATATAATATTGGTGTCATTACATTACCCACATATTTTTATTTTAAATAAATATACATTTTAGTTTTCTTTTATTTCAAATTGAAAATAAATTTCATCACCCAACAGTACGTACTAACTATAATGTCCATAAATCGTGTATTTAATATTTCATCACCATATTAATTTGATTGTTATATATATTAATATAGTTTATATATATGACATATAAATCATAATTATGATTTTAAAATATAATACATTATCTCTATTTTTACCCTTCCATCCATTGAAAGATGAGAGTGTCACTTATGAGTATATGTGGACTATCCCCTCCACGAAGCGATGTGATTCATTCATCATATCACATCTACATGGTATGTAATAAAAATGGATTTAATGAATATATATATTTGATATAAATAATATAATTATGATAATTTAAAGGTTAATTTTTATTTTCCATTCATTCGTTGGAAACATAAAAATTTTTAAACATCATTCATGTGTATGTACAGAATATCATCTCTATGAATTGATGTAAGTAAATTTTCAAAAACACCTTCTATAGATAGTTATAAAATTTTATATAATTAATAAAATTTTAAATAATTAAATCATTATGATTATTTATATGATAACACTTCTACAATATTTAATGGAAGGGAACCATCGAATTGAACCACTACTACAACCTGGCCCTTTATCAGCGCTAAAACCGGCAATAACAGCACTAGAAAAGCGCTGTTAATGCCGGCGTAGATAAGGGGGGGGGGGGGGTCCCCTTTATCAGCGCTAAAAAAGCGCTGATAAAGGACCGCCTTTATCAGTGCTTCTCTTAGCGCTGATAAAGGTTCCCTATATCAGCGCTTCTCGGAGCGCTGATAAAGGACCCCTTTATCAGCGCTAAAAGAAGTGCTGATAAAGGTCTCCTATATCGGTGCTTGACGGAGCACTGATAAAGGGTTCCTTTATTAGTGCTCCTCTAGCACTGTTAAATGTGTCCTTTATCAGTGCTAAAAAAGCACTGATAAAGGCCCCATCGCCTACACCTACAAAACAGTACCTGCACACCTGCACACCAGAATACCTGCACAAAGTAGTACATGCACACCTGCACACCATAGCACCCGCACCCAATATTTTGACTAACAAAGGTATATACATTTACTTAACATCATGAATATAAAAAACGCATTGGTATATAAATTTCAAACATTGTTTTAGATGGTTACATTTACAATTATTCAAAAATAGTTATAAACATTCATGTTTCATCCTTTGATATCTGTGATCCTCTCTCAACGGTATTTGTTGCTGAACAAAGAATCCGAACTCAAGGAAAAAAATTCACCTATATAAGAAAACAAATATTATGTTAGTAATACAATAATGAAAGAAATTAAAACAGTAATATGAAAGAATACATTAATATGGAAATGTGAAACTAAAATATGAAATTCTAAACTCAAAAGTTTTCATTTTCATAACAATGAAAGGGAATAATGTAAAATCAATATGTTTTTGATTGATTTATCTCATTTAATAAATACTGATTCTTTATCTAATGAAAATATTTACCGGTCACACCATGCGTCGGTCAGATTGAGGTGCGGTCGATTCGTACATGTCACAAATGACTCGTGGATCATTGTCCTAAAGTATCAAAACAATCCGAACGCGTTTTATCGGTTTGGCGTATGTCATTGGTGTTGTTTTCCAAAGTTTATCTCAATTTGAAACTGATATCATACACTTTTAGCCATACTGGTCACGCTGTGCGTCGGATTGAGGTGTGGTCGATTCGTACATGTCACAAATGACTCGTGGATCGTTTTCCTAATGTATCAAATAAATCCGAACGCGTTTTCTCAGTTTGGCATATGTCATTGGTGTTGTTTTCCAAAGTTTATCTCAATTTGAAACTGATATCAGAAACTTTTAGCCATACCGGTCACGTCGTGCGTCAGATTGAGGTGCGGTCGATTCGTACACGTCACAAATGACTCGTGGATCATTTTCCTAAACTATCAGAACAATCCGAACGTGTTTGATCAGTTTTCTGTATGTCATTGGTGTTGTTTTCCAAAGTTTATCTCCATTTGAAACTGATATCAGACACTTTTAGCCATACCGGTCATACCGTATGTCGGATTGAGGTGCGGTCAATTCGTACACGTCACAAATGACTCGTGGATCGTTGTCCTAAAGTATCAAAACAATCCGAACGCGTTTTCTCGGTTTGGTGTATGTCATTGGTGTTGTTTTCGAAAGTTTATCTCAATTTGAAACTGATATCAGACACTTTTATCCATAAAGGTCACACCGTGCATCGGATTGAGGTGTGGTCAATTCATACACGTCACAAATGACTTTTGGATTGTTGTAATACAGTATCAAAACAATCCGAACGCATTTTCTAGGTTTGGCGTATGTCATTGGTGTTGTTTTCCAAAGTTTATCTCAATTTGTAACTGATATCAGACACTTTTATCCATACCGGTCACGCCGTGCGTCGGATTGAGGTGAGGTCGATTCATACACGTCACAAATGACTCGTGGATTGTTTTCCTAAATTATCAAAACAATCCGAACACGTTTGCTTGGTTTGGCGTATGTCATTGGTGTTGTTTTCCAAAGTTTATCTCAATTTGAAACTGATATCAGACACTTTTAGCCATACCGGTCACGCCGTGTGTCGGATTGAGGTGCGGTCGATTTTTACATGTCACAAATGACTCGTGGATCGTTTTCCTAAAGTATCAAAACAATCCGAACGCGTTTTCTCGGTTTGGCGTATGTCATTGGTGTTGTTTTCCAAAGTTTATCTCAATTTGAAACTGATATCAGACACTTTTAGCCATACCGGTCACGCCGTGCATCAGATTGAGGTGCGGTCAATTTTTACATGTCACAAATGACTCACGGATTGTTGTCCTAAAGTATCAAAACAATCCGAACACGTTTTCTCGGTTTGGCGTATGTCATTGGTGTTGTTTTCCAAAGTTTATCTCAATTTGAAACTGATATCAGACACTTTTAGCCATACCGGTCACATCGTGCGTCGGATTGAGGTGCGGTCAATTCGTACACGTCAAAAATGACTCATGGATCGTTTCCATAAAGTATCAAAACAATCCGAACATGTTTGCTCAGTTTTCCGTATGTCATTGGTGTTGTTTTCCAAAGTTTATCTCAATTTGAAACTGATATCAGACACTTTTAGCCATACCGGTCACACCGTGCGTCAGATTGAGATGCGGTCGATTCATACACGTCACAAATGACTCCTGTATCGTTTTACTAAAGTATCAAAACAATCCGAACACATTTTCTGGGTTTTCCATATGTCATTGATGTTGTTTTCCAAAGTTTATCTCAATTTGAAACTGATATCAGACACTTTTAGCCATACCGGTCACACCGTGCATCAGATTGAGGTGTGGTCGATTCGTACACGTCACAAATGACTCGTGGATCGTTTTCCTAAAGTATCAAAACAATCCGAATGTGTTTTCTCGGTTTTATGTATGTCATTGGTGTTGTTTTCCAAAGTTTATCTCAATTTGAAACTGATATCAGACACTTTTAGCCATACCGGTCACACCGTGTGTCAGATTGAGGTGCGGTCGATTTGTATAGGTCATAAATGACTCGTGGATCGTTTTAATAAAGTATCAAAACAATCCGAACGTGTTTTCTCGGTTTTCCGTATGTCATTGGTGTTGTTTTCCAAAGTTTATGTCATTTTCAAACTAAGTAGTAGGAATTCACTAATCTAAGGATATGAATCATAAGAAAAGGAGATCATAGATTCTCAATAAGTGTAAAGGGAGATATCAATGACCATATAAAGATAACATAAGTATTAGGAATTCACCTTTATTGTCCTATTTGTTTACATTCTTCCATCAGGTACGATGCCCATTCGTTTCTAAAGACATTTATATCATCTTCTGAATAAGATTTTTTGCGACAGTCATAATAGTATTGAAAAAATATAAATACACAAAGGATTAATAATTATTTTAAATAAAGTAGTAATTATTTTAAAAAATACCTCTTCAGGGATGCCCGTTTGTCCATGAAATACGATCTCTTTCATAAATTTACAAACATAATAACCGCAGTCCTTGTCATTTGTTTGTTTCAGACACTGCAGAAACATCGAGAAAAATATGTAATTTGCTTTGATATGTATTTGGATAGTGAAATAAAATTATATATACCCGGATACTTCTCCATTTGTAGATCTTGTGGGCATTGTCGTCCTTACGCCCTGGATTTATTCCAGCCTTTAGACGATATTCATGCACCACCCTATCATAACAAAATACTCATTAGAAGATAATATAAATTATATAACTAGATATTTAGTTCTAAAATGTTGGACCTATTGTATTACAAATTGAAAATCTCCATCATCTGTGGTCGGTTAGTTGGATATCCATGTAGTGAATCCTAAAAATAAATCTTTGGAGTATCCAAATTGACTGCAACGAGCATCCAATGTTCCCTAAAAACAGAAAAAGAAATAAGTATTGATAGAAATGAAAATATAATTGATATGATTAAAATGTTGAGTTTTACCCTTACATCGTTGATATTAAAAAGATCCTGTCAGTCGTAATTCTTCTTTGAAATGTTCTGAGCAGATTTGACATCAATTCAGCCTGAATATTAGAATCTATTTCTGTTCGTTGTGTAGAAATGGTGTGAGGACTAACGAGTCCAAATTTGTATTCATGGGAAAATCCCTTCAATTGATTTTCATATATACGCCTGTGAAAAATATGAGATGTATTTATCCATAATTATCAAAGTATATCAGCTTCTGTAAAATCAAATCATGAAAACATACCTCATGTATACATTTATAACTGAGGTGCCTAGATAGTCGTATGTGATGATCTCAGAAATAGCGTCTGCACTAACGAAGTATATTGTTTCCTCTCTGTACATATCTTTTTTCACAAACAATTGTATGAATCTTTCTGTCTATCATTTTCGTATCCACATGAGCTTGCAATGATATTAAATGTGGATATAGAACGGGCGGGGTGAACGTGCTCTCAGTAGATCGTTTTGATCGGTTGGTTGATCCAATGTTGGAGCTGCTCTTTTGTTTTAGCATCTCCATTTTATCCTTCTGTAATAAAATTCATCATTTCATCCATTTTCTAATTTAATGTTAAAGGTTTTTCTTGAAAAATGAACTGGAAATGAATACCTCTTACTTGAAATGTTTTTTTACAAGATTCGACAGCCATGCAACGAATGTTCCAACATATTTTTCCACCGTATGAATGTCATCATCGTCATTTGGCACAGGTAGCTCGGCGCTCGGATCATGAGCTACGTTAATCAACACTTTTACCTGACCGGTTGGAAGTGGTCTGGAGTGTAGCGTGTCATTCTGCATATTGAACACTGTAGCCCTCGCTACAAGGCGATGGGGGGGGGGAGTTGACAGATATAAATCACAGTCATTTTCACCCTGCAGAATATCATTACATGAAAGGTATAAGTGTCTATGTGATTCAAATCTCACAAAAACCAATATTATAACATTTATTACCTCGGTTAAGTCAAGTCTTTGAGGGGAATGGATTGCCT